>LIEC01009568.1:0-39734 GCA_001925005.1 Drosera capensis | reverse complement strand
CGACCCTCACCCTCATCCTCACCCCCATCCCCACCCCCACCCGCACCCACGTCCATACCCGCTGCCTCCTACGCCTGGGCCAACATCTTCGGAATATTATAACCAAAACTGAGTACAGAAACACTATATCATTTGTGTCCGCCAACACCAACATTGTTGTAGCATCTAAATAACACTATGCTACTTATGATATCGTTTTCCAGTCGAACAAGAGTGAACATCCAGTGATGGTTCATGGTTATGTAGCTTACGTGTATGATGCAATATCTCTCTTGGAATATTATATGTTCTATTTCCTATATTAAATATAGATGATGCTAATGATGCATATGTACTACTATGCAAACCGCTCTTATCTCTTGCTTCATGTGTTGTGAAAGTTGCATCCTAAAAATTAAAATGATTTCTATACTTAAATTCGCTCAGAAAAAGATGGTCAAAAACCGCAAGAAGAGCTCGAGTCAAATATGTTTCTACCAAAGTGCTCAACATTAATAATCTTAGGAACTTCAAATTTCAAAAAAAAAAAAAAAAAAACATCAGAACTTCTTAACGACGCTACGTTCATTACTAGTATAGCGATGTCGTCAAGGTACTTGTATGAACCGGAACAACAATCTTACACGAATCTTGGTCGGGGCTTGCATTTACAGGTGTAAATAAACATTCACCTTCTACACCATAGCGTGGTCGCGCTTTGCAGTCATTTCTGCGAGCAGTATTAATTCAGCCGAAAATCCACGCTAATGATGTTTAGGTCTGTCCCTCTATTTAAGCATGATCAATTTCTTCAAGTCCTATTCTTTAGCCGCCAATTTATATATTAGAGTAGAAACGGTTGTTTGAGCTTTGTCTTGTACAGATATACGGCTCTAATGCGCTTGACCTCGTTCAGGTTTTACTCTACTTGAACTATTTAAAAAGATAAAGAAATCTCTAACTTGGCTTTTCTAAATCTGCTAGTATTTTACTTATTTTAGGAAAAACCGGGAGTTCCCTACATGAACAAATTTCACTCTTTAGACATTTTAGCTTTTATGCAATAATTGACGTTATACAATTCAACGAAAAACAATTTGCTATTCTAAAATTTTTTAAAAAATAAAATAAATCAATAATTTAACCCAATCAATTGGCAAATCACTCAAACCCCATCTGAACCATCATCCAACTCCATTGCTTAAATCATCATCAAACCATCGCCCAAACCATTCCAAAAATCACAACCAAATTCATCAAATCCAAACCGAATCAATCATGGCCCAAATACCCCAAACAAACCAAGTTCATCTAAACAACCATTATCAACCCATATTTATCAACACATCAAAAAATTAACTTAAATAATTTAAAATCAAAACAATTAGAGATTTGGGTTTAGAAATTATACATTGTAATAATTTAGGGGTTAGTGTTTGGGAAAGCTAAGAGGGGTGCGGGGTGGTGGGTGATGCGTGGCACGCCGGTGCTCGCCTGACGTCGCCAGAGTGGTGGTCGGACACGGGGAATTGATGAGGTGATGGAGAGTGGTGTGTTGAGGATATGTGTGAGTAAGATTACCCACATCGATCGGGGAGGAAAAGAAAGAGTAGGATATATATATATATATAAGCAATCCAAAATCCATGAGCTTAAACTTTCGAGTTAACAATTGGATCCAATTCATATGTGTATTCTACATATTTTGAAACCGACACCATTTTACGACTACTTGGGTCGTTGATTAGCGCCGTTCTTTAAAATTGATAGTTACAATTCATTTGCTTGCGATCTTTTCAAATTTTTGGTCCCAAATCGGCATGATTTTTATAGTAGATTAGGAGTCGGGTATAATATATGACAGATAGGAGTCAGCCGTGAGTGATAGTTTTCTCTAATAACTTAAATTAGGAACAAAACAAGTCCCCAGAATAATTTTGGCTCCATATTTGTTGGCTTGCAGGTTATTGAGGGCTGAAGCAGGGTACAAGATAGTAAAACTGATCAGCACAGCGGGAACGAGATGCAAAAACATTTGTTTTCCAAGTTTAAGTAATGTAGTAGATCGATGTCAGGGTACCAAGACGTATTCTAGAATAAACAAGGTAGAGAACATGCCAGGACATAGATTTGGGCACAATGACATAATAGATCTATGCTACCAATATAAAATGTTTCCACACTATATATGAGCAACCTCATAATTAAATAGTTACGCAAATAGGATATGTAACGCATCAGTTATGATAAAACACAACTGCTCGTATAATTCCATTATTGTATATATTGCATAGAAGGGTTGAGTACAATGGAACAGAAGTACATGAAAGGAAAAACGTAACCAACAAGTACTTTTAACCACTCGCTATCATCGGCAGCACCTTAACCAATGCATCCAAATGCGGGTCTTGTAAATTTGTGATGTTAGAAGACGTGTGTATCTGGCAAATTGCAAACATGGCATCAAGTACTAATACATTTTATTGTAACGATTATAAAAACTTGTATAGGAATTAAAATAGCTCTTACAAACATAGAAGAGCATAAATGATCATAATCACTTTATTTAGATGTTAATATATATTATAGTCTTGATTCCCGTTTTAGAGTTTTAACGAGATTCTGGCTTGGTTTCATGCGGAGGCCAGTGTGGCCAATGATGATGGTGCGGCCAATGATGATGGTGATGATGGTGGTGGTGGTGATGAGGTCCCCATGGTGGCTGAGCAGACGGAGGCCATGCATGGTGATGGTGATGAGGGTGATGGTGGTGATGAGGTCCCCATGGCCAGTGGTTGTTTTCCTCTTCCACAGCAAAGGACAGATAATGGGTAGAAAGCAGCGCCATCGACAGGAGAAAAACAAGGAAATTGTGCTTCGAAGACATATTGGAAGACACTTGATAGGCAAGGTTGAATTGTTTGAGAACAAGGGCAATTTGCTTCTCCTTTTATAGGGAGACATGACCAATCTCTACTTGCCAGGTGTTCTTATTTATAATATATACTAATTGTGATTTGTTAGCATGTATAAGAATTTATATGAACGTTGAATTTGTATGGATTTTGATGAAAGAATAATATTTTTTTAATGATAGTGGAGTTTAGTATAACGGTTGAAAGAAGAATTAATGTGTATATTGTAACAAATGATATTGATTTGTTATCTTTTTATGTTAAACGGTTATAAAAATATATATAACATTTATTTCCAAATAAAAAAATATAATAATTAATATGGATGTGCGGAGTACAATGCATACGAAGATGAGATTGAGATGCTTTGCTCATGTGATAATATTATTGTTTTTCTTAAAATAGAATTTAAGGTATCATTTTGTTTGTGCTACACATTGAGTTTGTTTATTACTCATTTTCATTTTCAAATTACTTTTTACTATGAAAAACCACTACAAATGAAAGAATATGTTTCATTTATAGCAAACCGTCACACGACATTACCAAGTTACAAGGAGTTTTATTTTCCGTAAACAAATCTCGAGTTACAATCTTAGTGAATTTGGAAAATAGTTGTTTTGTTGCTTGAACTTTTTCCATTTTGTCGGTTCTTCTAAGCTCAAATGGTAATGTGATAGGTTTATGATCATGTGGTTTTGACTCCTCCCATAGATTTATAATCGATTTTTTATAAATTAAAGTAAAGAGAGGTTCATGCTCAATAAGTTTCCAGCTGATTGATAACTCTCTCTATTAATTTTACAAACTTCTTTTATTTTTATCACTTTTATCATTTTCTTATAAGCAAACTAATGGACATGATGCTTTAATTTTCATCACCCAATTGTGTGCTTCTTGTAGCACACATGTGTCTTCTTTATTTCTTTATTTCTTTTTTGAACTTCTACCAAGCATTTTTCCCTACTAAAAAAATACTTACAAATTTTCCTTTACGAATTTTACAAGGGTGAAGAGTATTTTATAAGATGAACGAAACCAAGCCAAGAATGCAATTTTTGTAGCCTCTATCCATATAACTACGTTTCCCCTCTCATTATATCACAGTTTACTGTGTAAAATAGGCAAGCTGATGATGAAAAGGAAGAAGAGGGAAAAAAGAAAGGAAAACATGGTACTTAGCCCTCACGAAAAATGAATTTCATTAATGTTTCTTACGAATACAACATCAATATATTTCGAATCTTGATGTGACCACAAAATCAGATTGATTCTTTTCAGTTGATTATGAAAATAGAGTCCTCTAAGCTCAGGCAAATAGTTGACTTGTCAACTACTTTGCATATTAACGTAGTATCCTTTTTTAAATGCATTCTAGGCAGTAAATGTGACATTGGCATCTGCAGGATGACATAGAATTATGCCCTAAATATAACCCGAGTACACACTAAGCTATCAGAGTAGGTATTCGTCACGGATTACGATCTTACAATAACCTATGGTCATCTGAAGCCAAAACTATATTTTTTTTTGTAATGACAATTGACTTGTCTATTTATTTTGCAATCTCGTTGTTGATTTTTGTTTTTTATTTTTAATTTAATGATTGATAAAATAAAAATGTTTATTTTTTATTTGTTTTTTGATTTTCAAATTGATGAAACGAAAAATGAAAACAGAAATCCTGAAAAAATGATTTTTTGTTTTTTCATTCTTGATTCATCTGAATGCAGCATTCAATTTATCTTTTATAAAAAATCATTTTATTTTAAAAAGTGATTTTGGTTTTTATTGTTGGTTATCTATTTCTATTATTAATTTTGATTTTCATTGTTTTGACCGTGATACTAAATAGCCCCA
Source organism: Drosera capensis (assembly GCA_001925005.1). Taxonomy (NCBI): domain Eukaryota; kingdom Viridiplantae; phylum Streptophyta; class Magnoliopsida; order Caryophyllales; family Droseraceae; genus Drosera; species Drosera capensis. The sequence goes on along the minus strand of LIEC01009568.1, from coordinate 34,980 downwards.
AAGATATCATTTTCTTATATACGTTCAACTGAGTAAATGCGACGTTTGCACGAGCAAGATAACATAGATTTCTTCCCCTTATTATAATCCACGTTCATGCTCTGCTATTACAGTAGGGATTCATCACTGGTTACGTTCTCGCATTAACCTATAAAATTTTTGAAGCCCCTCATTCTCCCTAATTCATTCACACACAAAAGTCTCTTCATTTGGAAAACAAATAAAACGATTCGTTTCTAGCATCTTAGGCACAATGCCATAAAATACCGGAGCAAGATCTTGATTCCAATTCTAACTCAATATCAATTAATAATGAACTAATGGACTATCAAAAAAACTTAAATGTGATTATTTTTCGTTATCCAAATTTCAGTGTAGATAGAGCCTCAACAAATTCAACTAAGCTTTATTATATGAAATCATTTTGAAGCAGGAACTCGGTTCAATTAGACAACGTACTAGAGAATCGTAGCAATCTCACCATTTGCAATATTTACCATTGACTTTTACTATCGTAATTACATTCCTATGTCAGCTAATTGCACATATATTGAAGACACTAATATGAATGCATGAATGTAAGAAAGGGGTCGAGGAAAGGGAAGATAGGAGAAGTAATTTGCGTAATTTTCTTGGCACGCGCTCTCGCTCACATCCGTTGATTTTGACTAGATAAAGATAAAATAAAAATGAGGCTCATGAAAAATCAATGGTTAAATATGAGGAGTTTTCAAACGATTATATAAAATATATAAAATAACGGTGGATGTATAGTTGGTCTCAATATAGTGAACGTGCATTTATGTATTGCTAGTATGACCACACGTGCACGAGATAATAGGACAAGATTTAATTGAACATTTATGCATTGCGAGTATGACCACACGTGCGCGAGATAATAAGGCAGGAGTCAATTGAAGGAAGCAAAGGGTACTAAAGGATCGAAATCTATATATAGAGGATGGGCCGAGCCTAAGAACCAGACTTGTTACTCGTTGAAAGTCTTCTTTTTCCCCAAAAACCTATTGAACGACTTTAGCAACATGTAAAGCTAGCCTGATATCAATTGAGAAGGAATATTTTCTGAACAAACTACTTGGTTGAAGTTTGATGGTAGATTAAATGACGACCTGCCTATGACCGTGCTCAGAGTCTTGGCCAAAGCAACACGCACAGCAGAAAACGATCTGGCACATGGCGCATGTCAACCTCCAAAACGTCCTTTTTCACGGTTTAGCTCATCCGTGGCATTACATCATATTAAATATACCGCAATCCTCAGTATTGGATGAACGTAACGTAACGTACATTTGTCGTGGTTATGAAGTAATTAACTACCTCAACAATAATATCAAAACTCGACCTTTTACAGTTGAAAATTAATTCGTTGATTTCTTCCATATCACATTTCATAAATCAGTCATACGTTCATATACCTTCTTCTTCTGGCTTCACCCTTTTTACCCTTTTTACCCTTGATGACCTTGTTGATCCATCACCACCATTCATCAAGAGACTGAGCCTTGTGCTTCTGCAGGCTTGATAAGAAATATACTGCGATTTCGTTCCTTGGATGCTTGCCACATTGAGTTAGGTAGGACTTGGCAGTTTGGCACATGGACAAAGCGTGACGGATTTCGCAACACGTACACCTTCGTGAAGGATGGTGTAATTGTCACACTGGGTCCGAAAAATTGGTGCAAAGAGGCCAAAAACAAAGTGTTGTCTAGATCAGCATTTTCGGGAGGAAGTGTTAGGCGTGACTGACATCTTCACATGTGTTAGTTTAGAGCAAATTAAAATTCTGATTTTTTTTTCTTGCATATATTGCTGAGTGGTATTTATGTCACGATATGAATATATCTTGAACTTAATTATTATTTCTTATGCATTTTGGTCTATTTATGTTTGTTTCCATTTGATTTGTTAGGTTATTAAATATAAATGAAGATTGAAGTGGAAATCCAAGAAAAAGTAAGAAAGAGCTTCAAAACCATGATCTCATGCCATGGAATTGCGGTTCTGATTGGGATCAAGTTTGGAGCTTTTTCACCGTGAGTTGAAACCATGGTTTGATGATATTGAGAACATGGCTTTGATTCAAATTTCAAAAATTTTGAAGAGTTAGACTTATTTTCCAATTAAATCTTCTGAACATCTTTATTATTAGGTTACTCCATCGTTGTTTGTTGTAGTTCGATGCTTCAAACCGGTGTTGTACCTCTTCACGACAAAAAAAAATAAAGATTGTTTTTTTTTTTTTTTTTTTTTGTCAGTGAAAAGGCTACAGTGAAAAGCATATTGCGCCCCCGGCACAGTGGTGGTCCATGCTCGGGCACGGCTCATTGCTCAGAAACGCAGCTTTAGTGACTTTTGCACAAGATAAAACATGGATCTGGAAGTCGAAATCCGCGCCCGGGAGTGGGTATAGCTGGGATTGAAATTAGGATTAAGCTTTTACGCTTTCAAACTCTCAAACCCTCACTTGTGAACAAACCCTAAATCTCTTTCTTAAAACAAAAAAACAACAATGGCACCAACAAAATCTACACACAAGTATTGATGCCTATATCGTCTCTTCATGTCTATGAAATTTAATACTTCTTACTTCATATGTGATGTACTAGTTGCTGCCCTATATCTTATACCATATGAGATCAACAATGGCCTTGAATCAAGATAGAACTTCAAGCTAGGGATAAATTAAAGACACTTTAGGCCATTTAACACCGTCGCATTGGAGCTAAAGGCCCTGCAGCTAATTGGCTGCTGGTGTATATATTACATTTTATACTTGTGTATTGCACTGCTTTGTACAGATTTTTTTTATAAAAAGTATTGAACACGATTGTCAAACTTTTGTACATCCGCAACCATTTAACTATAGTACATTCCCTTCCATTTAACTATAGTACATTCCCTTTACATGTCATATGTACGCACTATCTTGTACCTTATTTATAAATGATGCTAAGTACGCACTATCTTGTACCTTATTTATAAATGATGCTACGTATCTTATTTATAAATGATGCTAAGTGACATATGAAAATGGTACAAATCCAGTAATATTGATTTCTATATCGTCTCTAGCGAGTTAGCCACGGATGTCGTGTGCAGTCCAACCGGTTATTTCATGTTGTAATAGTTGAAGCCTCGGAAGTTTACACCTAAATAACCACTCAGAATGAAGGTCACAAACAGTGAGGAGAGTTAGACTCGAATATGTTTCTATAGCACACTCGATGGTATAGTACTATCGATAATTTACATAAAAGGGATATGCTCATGGTACATTTGATATGAATAAAAACCAAATTTTTACGCACTCTCAATTCTTTTTGTTTGAGCTTGCATCTATAGAATGTAAGATTAATGTTCGCATTCTGCACCAGAAACTAGCGTGCTAGGTATTGAAAGCCTGAATAGTTGCAGCAGTGAGTTATTTGTCTCCTGGAGCATTAATTCTTGCACTGAACTAGTTGAAATTACAAAGGCGGAGCAAAAGGAACATGACCTTAACAACAACCATATCAGCATCCTTGACCTGATAACAAAATACACTCAAGGATGGATCAGCGGAGCAAAAATATGAAACTTGTAAACCAAGCAACTCCCAAAGTCAGACTCCTCTCGGAACACCGCCAATATCAATCCTCCAACATCAACTATATGCTCTCATCCTGTTGAGTACCGCGCTATTTTGTGGTGGTGAATCCATCAGCAAAAGCTTATTTAAAAGATCCTAAGGATTTACGGGCTATTCGGTTGACCAAAGAAAATCCTTCGGAATTCCCTTTTAAGAAACTATATACTCTCAAACATGCTCTTCCAAAATTATTTCTCATAATTGAGCCTTCCACATGAACCAAAACATTCACATCCATAGCCTGGTAACCCTTAACATTAGATTAGTCCAACTTCACCTCTCCCTAACTTAGCAATTTAATGAATCAATTGTCGATTATATCGAACCTTTTTGTAATCAACCAGTCTCCAAAATCAGAGTTGGTTCATACTAGGCTGTTAGTCATGCTATGTCGATGTCATTATTTAATATCCATGAAGAACAAAATGACCTCGTGGTTACCTTCCTATACAAAAGACCAAAAGATAGGACTCCTTCACAGTTAGAAATCCATGCTATATCTGTTGCTTCTTGCGAAGCAGAGTTTCCTGTTTCTTTGTGAGGGGCTGTTAGCAGATTAGTACTCCACCATACTTTTGAAGAGCTTGGAAACAACCAATACCAATTTGTTTGCTATTGCCACATCCCCTTTTACGTACCTGCTGTTAAATGTTGTGAAATAGCAAATCTGTTTTAACTTACTTTTTTTATAGCCAACGTGATTCACAAGTACTAATATGTAAAACAAAGTGTTTCACATTATTTGTGGACGACCACATAATATCAAACACAAATAGTACTATGAGTAGGATATGTAACCAATGAGATTGCACAATCAACATAGTTCTATGATAATACTACTCGTATAATTTATAAGCTGCTATATCATAGCACGATGATGACAATACAAGCGAAATACAAGAAAACATATATAAAAGAAAACTAACAAGTACTTTTAACCACTTACGACCTTCAACCCCTCATCAACTCTTCCATCCAAGGCACTGTTAAGTGATTTGTGATGTCGAAAGCCAAGTCCAGGTCACGGAAGCGTCATGGCATCTTGCACTGCTACATTTTGTTGTAATGATAACTTAAAACTTGTATACCAATTAAACACCTCTTACAAACAGAAGAACGTATACGTTGACTGTTGCTTTATTTATATTATATATATATATAAAGAGGTACATCAGATTTATATAAGTTTTAACGTGATTCTAACTTGGTTTTATGTGGAGGCCAATGTGGCCAGTGATGGTGGTGGTGGTGATGAGGTCCCCATGGTGGCTGAGCAGACGGAGGCCATGCATGGTGATGGTGATGGTGATGGTGATGAGGGTGATGGTGGTGGTGGTGATGAGGTCCCCATGGCCCGTGGTTGTTTTCCTCAGCTGCCGCAAGGGATAGACAATAAGTTGTAAGAAGCACCATTGACATGAGGAAAACGAGGAAACTTAGCTTCGAAGACATCTTTTAAGACACTAATTGATGCTCGAGTTGGATATATGGAGAATTTGGGCAAACAACTCCTTTTATAATGGAACACGACGAGCCATTGTTGTCAACGTGGGCCTATTATATACAATTCGAAAATAGATGTTGAGGTTACTTTCCCATTTGTGAATATAATTGTTTTCTTAGAATAGAAATCAATTGGTTTATTTCTTTTTTTTTTTTTTTTAACTTTTTTTCCTTTTTAGCAAATGACATGGGGGTTTAATTAGGAGCACGCAACTTTGTGCTTTTTCTAGCATACATGTTTTTCCATATGAACTTTGCGAAGGTGAAAAGTGTTGTACATGACGAAGTAAAAACCAAGCCTCTTTTGTAATTAAGTATGACGATGCAATTTTTATAACCTTTATTTCAATAACTTAGTTGCCCCACTATTATATCATACTCCCCGTCCTAGAAAACATTTCATCGATCATGTATTAGAATTTTTCATAGTTTACTTCATTAAATCAGCAAACGAACGGAAAGAGGATAACATGGTATTTTGTTGTTGGGGGACAACACATAGTTGAATTTTAACAAAAGTTGTTGGGATGAAAACCTACATCGATGCTCAATCATACCCAAAAAAATTGTCCATATTATAAACCCAAAAAGGCATTCATGTGATAGAATGTGTTGATCAGAATATTTTATTCATATTGCAATACAAGAGTTTACAATAACATTTATATTTATAATCCTTATTGTTAATTGTCATTAAGTGAAAATATCTTCGCTTTACTAAAAGGAATTAAGGAGGTTGCAGTTGATGCACACAATAAATTACGGCCCCACTCGAAAATATATGATGTCAAATTTATAAACCCCACTTTTCCCCAGTTTTAATTCATGTTTCTTATTCCCTTCCAGAAAGATACAACAATTTGATACAACACTCGTATTGATGTAAAATTTAACATCCGTCAACGACGAAACGTAGTTTTTTTAAAAAAATTTATCGTGAAACATCAACGATTTTATAAGTTACGTACTTTAATCTAATACATATTATGGGACGATTAGATATGATTTGATATAAAAACGAGACTTACATTCAAATATATAGAACAATACAGGATATATATATATTGCATCATTTGTAGGACGAAGATGGTAGATAAATACAACAGTTATTTGTTATCAATCTTAATGTGACCACAATATCAGATTGCTTCCTTTTAATTGATTATGAAAATAGAGTCATCCAAGCTCAGACAAATGGTTGACTTGTAGGCAGTAAATGTGACAATGTGCAAGATGACATAGAATTATGCCCTAAATATAACCCAAGTTCATACCAAGCTATCAGAGTAGGAATTCGTCACGGATTACGAATTTACGATCCTACAATAACCTATGGCCAGCTAAAGCCCAAAAGTATAGGGTTTTTTTTTTCTATTTATATTGATAGTGTGATAGTGTCCAAAAGTACAAGTATATGTGTTGAGAATATAAGGATATGAGAAAAACTTTATGAATGCATATCTTACCTATACTATACATTAAACGAAAATGGGCGGGATTATACCTTTATCGAACATTTAATCTTTATTTCTACAAAATTGAATCACCTGTCCGACTTAGAAAAAATATATCTTTCAATAAAATATTTTAAATCTCATCAAATTTAGGTTATCTCTTAGTTTGTATAGTCTCCACAAACTGAGATTTATCAAATACAACTATACTTGTCCCTTGCATAACTACAAGAGTTCACAAACTAACATAAATCCTGAGCTATTTCATACAATTGGTATTCAGTTACAATCATAGATGTTTAATATGCTATCAGAGACCGCTTGGCCCAATACTCCATGTCGCTTTAAATTATATATCCGCGTTTCAAATTAAAAAAAAAACATTCGTGTAATGAGACATATTGAGAATATAAATCTACATTAGATATGAGGGAGTTATAATAAATACATATATAGATATTGAGTCATTCTATTTAACAAATTGATTTTGAGTTAGAATTTTCAGTTTAATATTCAAATTTCATGTCTCAATGGACTTTCTTATGATGAGGAGTTTTAAGATATATAATAGATTTTCTATCATAACTCCAAACTTATGGTAGAATCCCGCAAATATATATATAACCTTATTGACCGTTCACGCACACATGGATATGGGTAAAACAATAATTCATACTGGTTCTTACAAATTTGTGAATGTACATTTATGTACTACTAGTACAACCACACGTGCATGAGATAATGGGACAAGATTTTGTTGAAGGGGAAGCAAGGGTACTACAGGCCAGATTCAAATCTATAGGACAGGACCAGCCTGCGAATTAATCTTGTTACTTCTTGAAAGTCTTCTTTTTGGGCAGGAACCCATTTGAAAGTCTTCAACAATGTGTAATGCTAGCCTGATACCAATGGAGAAGGAACTTTTATTTTTTTTAACAACTACTACTTGATTGAAGTGTGTCGGTAACAAAATGATCTACCGACACGAAAGTAAGCCATTTTCCTACCGATCTTTCTATAATGAAAAAAGAATCTATATGGTTTATCTAATTACTCACTTCGATTCGAAATAAATTACGAAACGTTAATTTGACACGATAAATAAAAAATATTTTGATTTTGTGAATTCTTGTCATTTTTCTAAAGTGGAGTGGATGGAGAAAAAAAAATTAATGATAAATATGATAATATGATATAAAATAAGGATATTTTGGGTTCTTTACGTTTATAAGATTGTTTTTTTATGATAAACGTTGTAATTCATTCGGAAAATTCATTTTTAATAATGTGTCATAATTCTTTAGGACGGAGGGAGTAGAAATTAGACTACGGATGCCGATATCGACATTGCAAATGCAAGCAATTCACCTTGCGTTTCATTAATCTTGAAATGTTAGCTCAATGTACAAGCTAGTGATTGCCGTTCACCCATCCGGAGCTTAATTTAAGCGATATTGGATGAACTTGCCAAGATTTTGTGCAGAATCTACCTGCCAATGTAGACATATGTCAATGGCAAAGGCAATACCAGATTACTTTGCAGTTAACAGTTTCAATCCTGATATGGAATGCAACTCTAAGAAAACCGCTTATCCTTGATCAACTTTTCCTCACAAAACTTGAATCAAATCTCATTATAAGTTATTGAAACATAAACCTCCATCATTTTCACAATTTAATCTGTTCTGTAATCGCACGCTGAGCCACAGCATGGTTGCGAGTTCTGATCTGGAATCAATACCTAGACTTAATGCCGCAAGCTGGAATCAAATGAGTTCCATAATGCTGGAGAAGAAGATCGGGCATGTTTGACAAAGAAAAGAGATTTGGAATATGGGCAATGATGCTTACTATCGACCTTCAAGCACACTGATCAATAGCATTATTTCTTTCTTTGACACTATCAAGAACTTTGAATAGGTTGTCTACACAGAATCTCCAAAAGAATTTCGAGTAATAATATACAACAGATTGAGATCAAACAAATAATGGAGCTGCAAAACCATGAAGCTCCCTTGGGATCTGGTATTCTGCTATCTAAGGTCCTCGACAGCGACAAAAACACTATCTTCCCCTCATTCATCTTCGAATGAATCTTGATTCTTGACCGCTGGCTTTTGTTCTACTCCTTGTCCCTGAAGAGACGGGTAGACAATTTTCCTCAGCACTACCTGACTCTGCACTACTTTGTTCTCTGCTCTTCATCGCGAACTGTGAAGCAGCAGCTTGTGCACCAGCTATGGCGTTGCAGAGCCCTACTGATTGTTCCAACTTGGAAACACTGGAAGAGCAAGACAGCGATCCTGGCTTCAAGGAGAAAAGATCCTGTGGATCTGGAAGCGGAAATTTCACTGGCAACGGAGCCTCCACTGGACGAAGGCCTCTCACTGCAGCCTCATATATCTATCATGAAAAAAGAACAGGATCAAAAACGAAACATTGTCCTGTCTTGCCTGGTACTAACTGTAGAAACTTAACTAAATCACAAGAAAAACGTAGACCAAGAAAGCAAGAGAACACAGGATCTGAAGGTGTTACCTTTTTTTCTAAGTTGTAGACACCTTGAAAGCCTCGCATCTCGAATGGTACAACTAATCTCTGGATTTAATTCACCAAACATAAATTGGAAATGATGTTATCTTTAGGCCAGCATATGAAAAACCATATGAAACGAATCCATCTGACAAACCTGGGGTTGCTCGCATAACCAGCAGTATTCTGTTTGCCCCTCGAGTCTTACCTGCAAACACTGATGACTTCAGATATTTAACTGACAGAGTTCTTTATAACTAAGGGTTTCATGTGTACCATCTCATGAAGATAAAGCATGGAGTGCAACGTAAGAATGAACAAATCATATTTACCCCTTCAGGTAGTTCCTCCCAGCTAGACAGCTCTTCACATTTCAGGCATCCAACCACCTCAACACAGCCTGCGTTCAAAATAAGGTTACCCTAGGTAGGATTCACCTAAAATAAATAATTTAATATAGCATCAAGAAATAACGGAAGGAATCACACGCCAATTTCTAATGTAAGGTGGCAGTGGCACGTTATAGATATTTCAAATGTCTTCAAGGCCCTAACTAGAAAGGTTGCCAATTTAATCCGTACAAGTAGGATGTTAAGAGGCTTCTTCCTAGTGAAATTGCACCATGTAGAACATATGTTGAAAACGGATGGCTCTGACCATATCAATATATGGAGTCCTGTGCTAGATTTACTTGAAAGAACAGCCCCATTAAACTCTGTCCACAAGTTTATTTAAGCGAGGCTGACTCATACTCACAAAAAACTTAATGCGACATACAGGCACTGGCAGCATTGATCATTTAGATACTTCCTTGTGAAAAACAATACATTTTAGTACAAGCATCTAGCAGTATGCTTAGCAAAGGAAGGGATAGTAACCTGATAACTAATTCTGGTGCAAAGAATGAAAAGATGGGACATGAAATTCTTGATGTGATTACACACTCTACCAAAGGACATCCTCACATTCATGAGGGGAAAAAAAACATGTACGTCTTCTCTTCTACATGATACCAAAAGTATCCCCAGAAACAATAAGCTTATAACAACCAAGAAAAGAGCACCTAGGAGCCGTGAAACTGGATAGTTTTCTGGAAACTTGATATCAGTTACACCATTTACCGCATAGATCTCTCTGTAGAAGTCCTCCATTGCTTTTATGATATCTGGATCTGGAATCTTACTGGCTGCATGGATCCAAAGTCGACCTTAAGAAATAAAACCATAAGTGTGAGCAAATGGTGATCAAACACATAGACCTATCTAAAAACAAACAATTATGAGAGGAAAGATGTATATCAATGAATAGTCAAGATGGAAGCTACTCGCATGAAGTACTGTAATAATGCACTGCAAGAAGCTAGTGATAAATACTACTACGACAACTATAGAAGAAACAAATACTAATGTGCCGTGCATCGTTAAAAAAAAAAAAAAAAAAACACTTCTAGCAGTGTATCAGATAGTGGTCATGAGGACCGAAAGTGTTGGGCGCCTAAAAACACATCAATAAACTTCCCTAACCCACTTTTTGCATTAATGATGTATTCTTGATTTCAGCTACTTGAGCTTTTATGATCCATCGGGCATATTTGACAACTGACAACAAAATTACTGATTTAGGTTCTGCTACTATGACAATATCATAGTTCAAAAGAGACATTTTAATGGAGCATAATAGAAAACAAATCCAGGAAGCAGCGCTATGGTACTGTAACTAAGGCCGGAGGAGAAGAGCAGAGCCAGATACCCATCACTGGACATGGTGGACATCCACGATAGATGGTGAACCCATTTCACCTAAGAGTTAAGCGGCTGACTTTTACCCTCAAACCTCTCCCAGAGACACTTGCTTCCGATTGATCAGTAGATGATTTTGGTCGGGTGGACACTCTCGTGGAAACTTTTTTTAGGGCAAACAAGGCATACATAAACAACATGGTATAGTTTTTCATCAAACCAACATCGCATCCACTAACACGGTAAAGAAAGTTACTGCTTTTATCAGCCCATCAGAATTAGGAAACACCAGCATACAGTGCACACTGAGCGTCATATATTATCTCCGTCTCAATTTAATTATATCAGTTTGATTGGAATCGGATTTTACACGTGTTAAATTTATATGAAATTTGATGGAAAAAATTAAGACGAAAGGAATGGCAGTTTTACCCAAACTCATGAAAAGATAAAAACAAATTATCTACACGGAAGTCATGTGAGCCATTGATTATCTCCACAGCTTGGAGTGTTGTTACCCCCAACTAAGTCTCGAGTAGTGGATGGAGAAAACATATGTTAAAAGAGTTTTACCCTTTTTGTGGGTTATCTTGAGTTCGACCAGAATGGACAAGCAAAAAAAAAATTGAATTGACAAAGAGGATGATGATGATGATGGGTAAACCTCGAATAGGAGCAGGCCAAGATCTTCCCTCGACTCTTTTGATTCCGTGAACGAGCAGAGAAGCCCACGGCTGATGCATTGTCAGACAAGGGTGCCTGTAATTCCCTCCTCCAGTCCTGCTTCCCATCCTTGACCACCCGACCCGACCCGGGTCTGACCCTGAGAAATCTCAACTGGGAACTGCGGCAATCAAAGGGCTCTGATTCGGTTCGTACGAGGCCGAAAAGAGGGTTTTCGTTATTTCTCGGAGAAGGAAAAGATGTTCTTCCTCTCTCGACGCTATGCTGCTATAAAAAAATATATAAAAATAGTCCTCAGTACTATAAAACTTAACATTTTATTTTTTAAATAAATATTTAATTTAAAAAAATTACAAAATAATCATTAATTATTATATTATATTTATAACCATTAAATTTTATTATCATTATAAAAAAATTCTTTCTTTTTTAAATCTCATAAATATTCATCATGTACATAATATCATATCAAAGTGTCCCATAATTTATGAGACAGATAGAGCATAATGGTTTCGCCGTTGGTGGAATTTATGTGTACTTTTTCGATATCATTTGAATTTGACTTTTTATTAAAATTTTGTTCGTAAAATTTTGAGATAATCCGATATCATTTAAAACATTTTGTTTCAAGAGTTATCACAAAACTTTCATAAATTTCAAAAAGGTATCCACTACCTCAACCTCACTCCACCCCAAATAAAGCCAATACGTTTGTAAATTAAAATAAAATTCTCGTCGTTTCAAATTAATTAAAATATTTTTTTGTCAATTTTAAAATAAAAAACATTTTCATTTTTATAATCTTTTAATATAAAAAATAGCAAAATCTATCTATCTTTAAATACATCCATCAACTCCTCTCACAACTGGTATAATAAACCCCACCACCATTAAAAAAATATTCACTTTTCATCAAAATTCACACAAATTCAATGCTCATATAAATTCTCGTGCCGAGTCAAAACTTTTCTATTAATTCGAGACGGAGGGAGTACATCTAAAAAACTAGTATGTCTTCGATTGGAACAATTAGTATGTCTCGGAATCAGAACGAAGTAATTAGTATGTGACGGAACATGGACGGAGCAACTACTATGTCCGTTGGAATCCAATCGGCACAATTAATATGTCCATCAGAATCCGACTGAAGCAATTAATACATCCCGAATCCAATCGAAACAACCAATACATCCATCGGAATCCAATCAAAATAACTCGCATATCCCGAAATCCGATCGAAACAACTAATATATTTGTCGCAATCCGACTGAAGCTAGTAGAATGTCCTGGAAATCGACCGGAACAACTAGTATGTCCATCGGATCGACTGGAGCAACTAGTACTCTTAAAATCTTATCGGAGCAAATAATACGTTTGTCAGATCCGACCAAAAGTATGAAACATCACCAATCACCAATCAACAAAATCAAACCTCAAACCAAAACAAAACACAAAAAATGTGGAAAATTAAATCGGCTTATGATTTGTGACGCAGAGAGCAACCGGGCGGTTTGGGGAAGAAAAAAAATGGGCTACATGGTGCGTTTCATTGATTTCCCTCTTTTCCGGCCCACTCAGCCCTTTCACGCATGAAGCAAAATCTCTTCAAACCGGACCTGAGTAGAATATACATATGAACTGGGCCCAGCTGCTAACCCAAAAGCCTAAGCCGATGGGTTATGGGTTCCTCATATATATATTTTACTCTTTCTGTTTCTCCATGGTCGATGTGGGTAAACCTGCTCACACATATCCTCAACAATTGAAAGACGTATCGCCAAACCCTTTGTATTCCAATTGAATTTTGTTCATGGGTTACATCGATCAGACATGGTAGCAAAGTCAATCCGACCTGGTTTAACAGGTAATCCTGTTGCTGCTCAAATCATCTCAAGACAAGCGCTTCGTGTGCGAAGAAGCAGACAAGGCATTGAAGTCGATGGTTCATGCTGTTAGTCCTCCTCATTTGCTGAAGAAGCTGAAAACTTTCATTGGCTACTCCAATCTGCGAGTTCAAGCCGAAGCTGCTGTTTGTATCTCCCACTGTGTCTCAAAGATGGTAAGCCCAATCGACTTGAAGGCCACGATTAGGTTGGGTATACAAACCTCACTGATTTATCAATCTGACAGAGGCTTGTCATTAATGCAGACTCTTGAAGAGCTGAAAGACTATGGATCAGCCTCTTTGCTGCAAATGGCGGCCGAGTTGTTGAATGACAGGCTACCAGAGGCAAGGGAAGCTGCACGAGGCATTGCAACGACATTATATGAGTCGTTTGCCAAGGAGCATGATGAAGGTGAAATTCAGGAGTCATGGAGAAGCTACTGCGAGTCCAATCTACCTGCCCTGCATGCTCAGTCCAATGTCAAAGTCAGAGTTGTAGAATAAATGACGGAAGAAAATTCAGCAAGCTTTATTTTTCTCTCATGATCACACTTTGAAGTCTGTTTTCATCATCTGAAATCATCTTTGTGGTTAATAATTTTCTTCTCTGTGTTGTGCTACCACTATTTGGTTTTGGACTGCTCTTTAAATTTCTTTGTAAGTCTCAATGTGTTTGTTACATAAACTGTCCTACGAGGAAGTATATGGCAGTTCCTCGCTTCAGGAAACGGCGGAAGTTTATTCATGTAGGTCAAAATAATAGCATGATGATGATGCGCCGCAATTCATAAGACTGCAAACTTCTTTCCAACTTCAGATTTCTCCCTTGAACTTTGTTGAGTTTTCCTCTATTTCAATATTTGACCATATTCCCATGAATACTCGCTATCTGTATGGTAATCACTTCAACAAGACCATCTCCTCGCTGCATAGTAATATCTGCCAAGACCTCATGAATAACATATCTCACTCAATATTAATATTCAATAAAAAGGGGCAGCAGTAGATGTTGCTAACGGGGCAACATCAATGTGTAAAATCTCATTTGTTTTTGAAAAAAAAAACGAAAAAAAGAGTGATTTGACTTGGTTTTTTTTTTTTGCATATTATTGTTACTCATTCTGCTTACTTACATTTTACGTATAATGTTTCTAGCAAGTTGTGATTCTCCCGGACTTACCACTGCACGTTATAGCAACTCCATCGCACATGCTAAAATGAGTAACTTAGTATCTTATAGTACATCTATAAACAATAGCTCGACATGTTCAACTCTAATGGGATTGAACTTTAAAATAATGTGGACTTGTAACCTGGGTAGGCGGAAGTCTAAACTTCGAAACCTTCAGGACTCCCTTGCCTTGCAACCAAAACCTTATACTCTTACTTATCTTTTTATTTTTATGAAAGGCTTAGTATACTGTATAACTACTCTCGAGAAGAATTGACTTGGTGTTAAGTTGTTCTTCTTACAACAACCTCTTTTTTTTTTCCCTTTTACTAAGTTATATCATGAAATTATTAAAATCTATTTTACAAAAAAGCATGAATTGTTGAAATTTGTCATTAAACGATTAAATCACCTATAACATGATTAGGGATCCTTTAAAAATCTGACGTTGAGACATTATTTTACAAATCCAATCAATAATTTATGTTTAATTAATCATAGTCGTCATCCGGTTACAATCTGGGATCGATCATCGATTGGGTTGGTTTTAAGCACATTAATACTTTTTTTGAAACGTTCCCATTGATATCTCAAACTTGACGAACATGAACTATAAGCATTCATTTTCAGATTTCATGCTTGGATTCTTTAAATAATATCCTAAATTCGAGTTTTTATTGGACACCTCGCTTTGCTCCAAAGTATCCAGCTTACCTACATTATTCTCATATGAAAATCCTTCAATACATTGCGGTGAATAAAGGTCTTCGAACATGAAAATACTGCAGTTTTTTCCTATGACAACTTCAGAGGGTAACATGGTGGTGTATTTGGACAGAGAAAAATCTGTGTCCATTTTCATCACAAACTGCCCGTTTGACCGCACCAAGACCCGGTGTTTTACTGCAGTGTCGAATCCCTCTGTCTCTCCCTACTCTGCTTGGCCCCCCACCTTCCACATTCTGACCACCCCCGACTCAAAATCACTGTTCCTCATAACTCTCCCTCCTCTCTCGCTCCCATCACCACAACCAACTCCTCTCTCCTAATCTCACCCTCTCCTCTTCAATGTCGTCTCTACAATCAAATGAGGCCGTTCCAGTCACCGCGACCAACACCAGTCAACCAATACCACGGAAATTCCCTGTCGCCGCCGCCGACGATGAGATCATGCTGATGGCCGAAACTCAGCAGAACGGAAATGGAGTGGCGGCGGCGGCGACGACCAGCACCGAAGTGGTTATCGATTATGTTTTGTCCGCAGATCTGAAGCCGATTCCAGATCCGACGGCTAAGATTTCAGTGAGTTTGTGTTTTATTTTTTTGAGGAGTTGTGTGTCGGTGGCGGTGATGTTTGTGATGCTGAGTGAGTTTGTGGTTTTGTTAGGGTTTGGTGGAGGAGATGGAGTCCAAGGACTGGATCACAGTCTGCGACTCCTTGAACGATGCGAGGCGGTTCGCGTTGTTTCACTCGGTCCTGCTCATTCCGATCCTGTAAGTGTAGTGAATTGTGAAATGTGAAGTGTAATATATGGATATTTGTGTGTATTGTGGTGTGATTAGGATGCTTGTTTGTTGGTGTTGTGTTGTTTGATGGTAATGGCAGGGAGAAAGTGGTGTTGGTGTTGGTGAAGGCGATGAAGAATCCCAGGAGCGCGTTGTGTAAGACTTCGATCATGGCTTCGGCAGATCTGTTCCAGGTTTATGGTGATCGGTTGCTCGAGGATGAGTTTTCATTGGCGTTTGACCAACTTGTGAGAAGCCTCTAACCTTTTGGCTTCTTTATCGCATTTAAGTTGCGCGTATTTTGTTTTTTAATGGTTATCATCTTTTGGGAATGAATCATTTGCTGTCAATCTGGAGTGAGATGGAAATGCTATTATTCCTATGTGTGTTGTTTATGTATCGGTTAGAGGAGAATGCAATAAGTAGTTGAGTCGAGCTTCGATAACTGATTGATGAACTTATGAATTGATGCATGTTAGATGTTATCAACTGCAATTTGTATTAAAACTTAATTAAATCTAGCTTAGTTATCACTTCAAAATAACTCGGACCTGTTGCCAACTTATAAGCAAGTAATAACAGAGTTGAGTATGATAAAACATTTGTATGGGAAGTGTCAGTGAAACTGCTTTGCTTTCCATATCATCCTATGCTATCTGATTTTTTATGTTTATTTTTCAATAAGAGCTATCTGATATCTATAAGCTAGTAAAATGAATTCCACGCCTTGGCTAGTACCTTCAAATTGATCCTATATCCATTTTACTTATTTTAGACCAACAAACCCTTGCAATAATGACATATCTCGTTTTTGAAGGTCTTCAATTTGCATTAACTCCCTATCCGTTCAAGATTATTTTTGGTAGTAGCCTTTGCGCCCATGGCTATAAAGTCTGCAAATTTCGAACTATGAGCCATCCTTAACTGCGGGTAGTGTTCTAAGGAAAGGGTTTAGGTGGGCGCCTAGCTGCAATTAGGCATTAGAAGATTGCAAAATACTTTAGGAGTCCCTTAAGGGCCTTAACCACGTAGACATTCTTTTAAGCGTAGTTAAAAGATGAATAATTACACTTTCAACTGCTTCCAATGGTCCTCTTTGTTTTGTCTTAAAACAGAATAATACTGAATAGTAGGTATTTGAATCTGAAATATTAATATTTCTCTACCTTGGACAACCATATAGACATTAATCTTCAGTCTTGACACCGCTTAGACATCTACCTCGTCTCTGCCTAACTGCTCAGGCGAAAGAAGGTGGCTCCACCTCCCTGATCTCCCTAGTGTTTTTTAGAACATTGGGTGCATCATATTGCTCTCTTTCTGTGTGCAGTGATTCACGAGTTGTGTTCAGTTTCTCTTTTGTTTAGAAGAATGAAGCCGGTAACCCACGTGTTGTGAGCTGCTTGATTACTAAAAGATATAATTTGAGGAATGATTATGGGGGGGCTGAATGAAGGCGTTTATTGCCGTACATTAGTATTATCTCATTTCTTTTATAACTTTATAATACTAACAATGATGATCATGGTTGCAGTTGATTATTAGTTCTCGTTGTATTATGGGATACCTTCTCACTTGGGCAGACTGGTTTATATCTGTTATTTGGTTTCTTATATGCTCTTCCCCTAAAAAAAAAGAGAAACAAAAGGAAAATCTGAAATTTCTGACATAAGAAACAGATGCTTTGTTAGTCTACGTAGGGCCACTCCCATTACCTGACCGAGGTCTACTTCATTCATTTGTCTTTCCTCCTTTTAGATAGAATTTCTGAGTTAAGTTTTCTACCTCTGCAGAATTTTTTCCTGCAGTTGTAGGAATAGAATCCTTTGAGTTTTCTATTTCATCCCTTGTTGCATCTCTCAAGTCAAATGCTTGAGGAACTGTGAGAAAGTTAAAAGCGGGAATTATCATGTCACTGTTTTTTTAATTCTGTATTAAAGTTAATGAGATTCGTTCATATCAAAAAAGTTAATGAGATTAGTTCCTTACTGTGACATCTTTTTACGAAAAACCATTTTTTCTGAGGTAGCACTTCTCTTAGGGCTTGTGACATCAATTACAACAAAATTTAGTCTCAGTCTTTAAGTGAAGGAATTATCCTTGACCACCTTAACCGGGATTTTGGTATGAGGTGTATAACGAGTTACACCGGGATTTTAAGTTTGTCAACCTTTTTTTTTTTAAGTTGTTACAGTGCGACTTCAAAAATGATGGGCTAACTGTCATTTGTGCTTTGCATCACTTTTCACATATTTGGGCTCAAAGCACCACTATCACCTTTCATAGATCCCTGAATATTGTCATCATGTCATATTATAGCAGTCTCAGTTTCTCAATATCTTCCCCCCCCCCCTCTCTTCTTCCACTTTCTTTGCGACTGCTTACTCTTCTCACCATCACTGCTGGACTTTTTATTTTTATTTGATCAAAGTGAAAACCAGGGATAGACTCTGATGATCACCTAGAGCTGTCTTGACCTTGACCAATCTTCTCCATGTTGACCATCCTTGATTGATAGCTGTCACTGTGTAATCGAACTAGATGCAATGTGAATAACTTGATTCTGAAGTCTAGGAGATGTGTTCCATATTAAAAGAAACCCAAATGGGGATTGATATACCTCTTCATTTTAAAGCTGTTAAGTCTGTTATGATTCCTCATTCCTGATATGCCTTACATCTTGCTGGCTTGGCTTGTTTCTCATATAGCTATGCGTCATCATGTCTGGCCTTGCCTACTTCTCAATCCTTTATCTTAAACTTTCTCCTCTAATTTGGTAGAATGTTATGTTTTGAGCTCAATTTCTCTTTTGTTGCCTTTGGTGGTTCGGGCATGTGATTGGGCTAAGAATACACTGTAGGATGTCTCTTGTTGTGACTACTTGAGAAGAAAACAGGTATTGTTTTCTAGAAGTGGTAGTTTCTTTTTCAAGTTACCTTTTTCTTCTTAGTACCTAGTAAAAGGTGTGAGATAGTCCAGACCTTCTTAGATTTTCTTTCTGAGAATGTATGAGGGGGTGTTCATAACATTTGTATTGCGAACATGATTCATCCAAATTGCTGATTTTGTTGAGGTTTGCGGCTTGCAAATGTCCCTTGAGCTGGAATACTTCAGGAACAAATGAGAAGGTTGCAGGCTAGAAGTGGAACTTTATTTTTTCAAGTTACTCCTTTTTTGCTTTAATCGTAATGATTATTGAAATTAGTTCATACCTTCTGAGTTCTTCTCTGGAAATTTGTTAGCTGGGTTGTGCTCACTGTGTTGGCTTGAGGCATCAATTATCAGAAAGGATGTTCCTCGGTGTGCTCACTGTGGAATGTCGCTCTCTTTTTTCTTATCTTACTCTTCTTTTTCTGTTTTTTAAAGGATGTTCGACGAATGATATTAATATCGATCCAGGGTGCCACAAGCCACCTTCCGATGCTTTCGCTCATCATTTTCCATCCTTTCTCATGAAGATACCTCATCCATAATCGATTTTTTTTTTAATCTATGAGAAGCATTTATAGAAATATAATAAACTGATTTGAACCTGAACTAGGTAAAGATTAAGCATGTAGCCTTGTTTACTGACTTCTAAGCTATATATCTCTCTCTCTCTCTTTGCAGTTACTGCAACTTCTGCTGAAAGCATCTCAGGACAAGCGATTCTTATGTGAAGAAGCAGAAAAGTCGTTGAATGCTATGGTTCAATCGTTTTCGGCGCTTCCTCTGCTGCATAAGCTCAAAGCTCATGCTAGACATACCAACCCCAGGGTCAGAGCCAAAGTTGCAACATCCATTTCCAACTGCGTGAAAAAGATGGTACTAAATTTGCATGTAGTTTAATTTCTAGTTTTTTCAACTCCACAACAATTCCATAGTTATAGGGCCTGTTAGTTTCTATTATAATGCCTATATGTTGCTGTCACCAATTGCAGAAGCCTGAAGAACTGAACGAATTTGGCCCAGCTTCCTTGGTCCGTATGGCAGCTGATTTGCTGAATGATAGACTACCGGAAGCCAGGGAAGCAGCTCGAGGTATCGTGATATCCTTATATGAATCATTCATCGGTGACCCAGAAATCGAAAAGCAAGAGTCCTGGCAGAACTTTTGCCAGTCGAATTTACCCGCTCTTCACGCCCAATCCACACTGAAGATCACATCTCCTCAATAGCTTTTAGATCACAACCTAGATATTCTTTGCTTCATTGAGACTACGGCCATCCGATTTGTTCTTTCTTTCCTGCATTTTTTGTCATACTTTCTCAGTTCTGTGCACATTCCGTTACCCCTGTTGTCTTTAACGGGTTGTGAGACATCAAGTTAATGTCACGAACACTTGCTATATGCAAAATGGGATTTGTTTTTGGTATCTGTAAATGCTCGACATGAAGCACGGAACCAGTGGTGATTATCATTATTTTCATTCTCAGAAGTCATAAGCATCGTGTTGCCATCAAGGGATGTCTGTGCCTTGTGGGCATATAGAATGTGAATTCCGTTTGTTTTGAGATTGTTCCCCTCTGGTTTATGCTAGGCTGGTAGATTGGCAATATTGGAATATGTATTATCTAATCCTTTAGCTTCAGTTCATTGTATCCAATATGACAACGAAGTATTTGCTGCTAAACAAGTATTTCGGGTTTAACATGTGGTACTTGTTTTTGTCCTCAAAGTGAAGGAAATGTTAGTACTAGTACTTAGTATGGATATTACTTGGGTAACAATATAGTTAAAAAAAGAAAAAAAAAAGAAACAATGATATAGACGGGGTCTTGTACAAAATGATATTCCTTTCGTCATAATTTATATATAATAATTTGATTTTTTATATTATTTAATATATATTTTGAGAAGTTTAATTCCACTGTTTTAATTATGTATGAAAATTACGTCACTCATATTCAACCAAAAAAAAAAATATATACTCTTACATCATATTTCACAATAATTTTATAAAAAATAATATTTAATTATTTCACCGTACGAAAATTTATATCAATAAATATACTTGTCCAAGTGTTCGTACGAAGGAGGGAGTATTTCTCAAAGATTCAAGCTTTCTGTCAATATATGTTCTGATTGGTCGCTTGCGGGCATATTCCGCCGCGTGAATTTATGAGTCTCTAAGTCCTGTCATTGACCGAGATTACCCAAGTGAAAATTACGTAATTATGTATGAAAATTACGTTATTTATGTTCGAAAAAAAAAATATTATTATATCATATTTCATAATAATTTTATAAAAAATAATATTTAATTATTTTACCGTATGAAAATTTATATCAATAAATATATTTATCCAAGTGTTCGTACGAAGGAGGAAGTATTTCTCAAAGATTCAAGCTTTCTGTCAATATATGTTCTAATTGGTCGCTTGCGGGCATATTCCGCCGCGTGAATTGAGTCTCTAAGTCCTGTCATTGACCGAAATTACCCAAGTGATCCTTTCAATTTCCGTAGGGACCAATTCGAATGAGTGGGACTATAGAAATCGAGGTCGTCGTACAACTTTGAATGGATAAACAATTCGTGGTGTAGAAGTAGCCGGCCCAAATCAAACCTCTGAATTGGTCAACGCCGTATATCACGATAAGCTCTGGAAAGTCACAATACCGGGAAAACTTCGATGAGACCATTGCTAATCACACTATAATACTCCCCTATGGCATAAAAAATTCTCTCTAGTATAATCATTGAAACTGTCACTAATTTGGTAATCATTTAATGGCAATTTGTTGCTATTATAAACATCCAAAAGGATGGATATACATAAATACATACCCGAATGATATAATTAGAGTTCGTTATCTTCTGATAATATTTACTAACAGGTTTTTATCTACACTCCACGTTCCGTGTGATTATATGGATATGTTGTTTCGATTTTCCTACTCGTCTATGCTCTCCGAACAATTCACACTGGCTAGTTGACTCTTACGCCACCTATCATTAATTCTCTAATTAGCCAAATAAATTAAATAGTTGTCTCACGACGCTAACCATAGTTTGATGCTAATCAGTGGTTATATTCAAACGACGACTTGGAGAATCAAAGATAGATTAGTGCTTATCATAGTTTTGTTCAATGGTTATATATATTAAACCCAGATGAAGAAGCAATCAAATCAAAGAAGATGCTTCATTGGCATTTGGCTGTGAAATTTCCATTACACAGTTGACCCTTGAAAGCGAGAGCTGTGAAAGTGTTGACAGTTGAACCAAAAGGTTTCGAGGGTATATACTCGCAGCAGATGCCGGAGATCACACCAGCTGCGTGTATCTTCCTTCCTTAAAAGACTCAGCGCCACGCCTGTTCTGTCTCCGCACGTCAGGTTTTCGCTTCTTCTTGGAGCTTGATTTCATAGTCTCTGCACCGCGACAGAGTTCTTCGTATTTTCAAGGTCAGCTCCTCGTTTCATCTGATGCCATAGCAATTAATGGCTATATGATTTTAGCATGATTTTAATTAGTTTGCTCGGTTATTATTTCGATCGTGTTTGTATGGTTTTGCAATGTTTATTATATCAGTTCTCTTTTCTATTGTGGTGTGTTTGTGCAATAGTTTCTTTGTTGAGATCTTGAAGATGAATGCATATATTAAGAGATGATTATGCTAATAATGCAGGGAAAGTTTCGGATATATATAATGTGATAAACTAACTTATCCGATGTCGTTGAGGCTGGTGTGTCACGTCAGTCGAGTCGATGATAGGAAGGTGTATACAGAAAATTGCTATTTCTTCAGAGAATTAACTTATTATCAATACATTTTTCACATAAAAGAAGGCATATAGAAACCTGAAATGAATATTACCACTGGTGCGTAAGCTAACACGAAGCCTCTTAATGTAAAACTCTTACTCGGGATGATTATGGGTATGAAAGGATTAATGGTTTAAGTCATAACCCATATGCTTTTTACGGGGTTCCACAAATTTACTTTTTCGTTGTTTAACTTGTTTTTCCTACCTTGTAAAGGAGTCTAGATTATGTCATCATATGTGATATATGGTACTAATTTTATATCGAGAAATTTGAGACAAGTTGTTCATCCAACTACGTACTACTAATAATGAACAACAAAAGAGATCAAAAGGACATGTACAAGTATGCATATGTACAGTATATATTACTGGAGAGTTGGTTGATAGCTCGTGGTGGGAAAATTGTAACGAAAGGTGCAACAATGGAGAACATATATTTGAGACATAGAGACATTGTAATTTCAATTTTTTTTTAAGAATTTATTCGTTTTTTTTATGGTTGTCATAAAGATTATTTAGGATGTGAACGAACAATCTTCCAGTATACAATTAAGTCTCATACACTAACTCGTTGTTTATAATTGGTGCCTTTTAGGTTTCGTTTTTCCAAAGCGCGTAGGTCAATGTGTCAAAAGTCATACCAAGAATCTTCTCATGATATTCTAGAAAGTGTCGCCTAATGCGAAAAAGTCAATAATTCTTTTTGGACTTGTTCGCGAAAGACGACTAGCTGAAAACATACGATCTTGTAATTTTCTGGCTGAGAATTGATAAGGATATGGATGTATGCTTTCTGAATTGAGTAAATGTCTTCTAGTTGTTGAATGAGATGAAAATTTCTTGGTCTCATCCAATACGATGGGGTTATTGAATACTCCCTTCCTTGTTCCAGGAAGAATACCGGATTTTGATTTGAATTGAATTTATGTATATTGAATTTTATATAAAATAATTATTAATTTTTTTATTTTGTGAGAGAGATAAAGGAGAAGAAAAAAATGATATAAAATAAAAAGTATCATGTTTTGATAATTTTATAAAAAATATTTTTAAATATGATAATATTGTATTCTCTCTATTCCATAATACATATAATATTTTTTTTACTGTTTCAATTTATTTTTAAACTTTTTCTTTTTTAATCAATATTTAATACAAAAAAATATCATCAATCATATTTTGTGATAGTATATTCGTTATTTTCTCTCACAATAATCCTACTATTCTTAAAATTATTCCTTTTTATCAAATTTCATAAAAATTCAAAACATATAAATTTCATAAAAAAAAATTACAATACTTATTAAATTGGGATGTCCCAATTAAATTATAGCATCTACATTTGAAAACCTTTTTTCTACAAAAATATGAATACAACCCTACTTTTAATTTTAGAGAAAATTCCTAAAAAATATAAAAAATTCAAAATATTTCCCAATACATACAACAAGAAAAAATAATTCATATTATATATAACTTTTCATATTTTTATGTTTATAAAACCCATTATCCATACAAACACAACAAAAATAAAACTACAGATCCAACCCGGTCATCATCGTCGACAAACGATATGTACAAGATGATCAAAGTCGCCGTAAAAGAAAAAAAAACAAACACCGCAACAACAATAACAACAAGTTGTCGAACTTGTATCGAGAATGGTTATGATGATTAGATCAGGATTAGTATTGGGATTCGCAGGATTTAAAATGTAAAGAGAAGTAGTTACGTCACATTAACCAAAATGACTTGCTCCTGGCGGCCTCACGTCGCCCTCTCGATCGGCCATGATGCGGTCGAAATTCGCAGTATCTGAGGGCAGCGTCGGCGACATCTGGCGGATCGAATTCCCCGACGGCGCCGATGGATGAGCATAATGTCGCGGCGGCTGAACCACGTTTTTTTTTTTTTTTTTTTGCCTTTCCAAACACAAAGTGACGTTGGGGGAGAGATCATGATGGGAGGAGGTGAAGTCAAGGCCATTAGTCAGGTTTGGGGAACAGATAATTAATCCATTGAATTAGGGTTTTTTTTAATGATTTGATTTCATTGCGGTTTTTATCGTAAAAGCTAAAAGATTAATCATTTCTGGTTATGTTGTGTGATGATACTGCTGAATGCAAAATTGTTGGCTTGTTTCGATGGTAATTTGAGAGAGATTTGTGGAATCTAGAACAATAAATCATGTTGTTGAAGTTCAGATTATTTTGTCATAGTGTTATCAAGAAAGGTTTGCTTAACCTTTTCCCCTAACCATAAGGTTAGTTTAGCGTTGAGGACATCAGGAAATGCATTTTTCATAAAACTAATCAACTGTTTCTTTTTTAATATGTTGCACATTGTAAAGTTTAGGCTTATTGATTTTAATTTTTTCAACTCTTTTTTTTTTTTTTTTGGTTATTGTTAGCAGTTCTACTATGTTGATATTCTTGACTAAGGTGCAACTTGCTTAAGACTTTTCCCTAACGAAACTCATCAATTTGATTGATTAATAAGATCTTATCTTCCAGCTCTAGAGCTAGCTGTCTATGGAATATTCTTACGGCCATTTTGTTGTTGATGGGGACACAATTACCCGCCTTATTATACTCTTAATCTAGTTGTTCCAATTTTTAATTTGTGCAGTGAACAACATATAACAAGTGAAAAAGCAAAGATGAAGTTGATAATTTTGCTGATCAAATGACTGTCCTGTACTGTGACATTCTAGCTGAAGTGTAACGAAAAAGCGAATGATCATCCCTAACTGTGTTCTCTATATCTAGCCTGTATAAGCACATATACTTCGCCGGAGTATCATCCATACCGGGTAATATATAGTAGTTGAAAAGATTTATGGTTCGATTAGGCTCCGTTTAGAAATAGAGTGGAAGAATGGATTTGTCACTTTGATCTGGATGTGTCATGAGGCGAGTCTCTGTTCAAAGTTGGGTTGATCGAGCCACTGCATTAGATCTCTATTGCCATTATAGTGAGAGCCTCTGCAACATGTTCGTGTGTGGCCAATGGCCATTGACTACATCATTCTACTGGTGCTTATATTTTCTTTGCAACAATGATCTGAAAACCATTTCTTTGCGACAATGTTCTGAAAAACGCTGCGTAGGGTAGGAAGATCAGGATATCTACTCGCAGTAAGGTGTTGCCTAGATAAGTACTAGCCGGTGAGCTGCTACCTTGTGTATGTATTTGGTTGGTAATATATTTTGTCTAATGAACATGTCGAATGGAAAAGATAATAATGAGTAAATTTGAAGGAGGGGGGCGCCTAGGCATCTAGGCAATTCTTATGGTCATTTTGAAACCGCTGAGCGCTGATGCATCGTCTAGATGGCTTCCTTGATCTTCTTTTAATTAGAACATTGCCTCATGGCGAAGCGGTACTTCTGCGGTGTCTCTACATTATTTATGCTATTCCATTTCGCCAGCCAATTGAATATGCTGATAATTTCAAAGCAATGGCTGTCTGATGGTCAGTTCGAAACCATTTAAGTTAATGTTCTCTTCTACTTGTACTTAGTATATGTTTCCAGAATCCATATGATTGATCGTGGAAGGCCTATGAGGTTTCTTCAAATTGCATAACCCAACTACAGCTATAAGATTGCGCATTTTATCTTAAGCTAGGAGCTGGGCCAAAATAATGAGCTTGTAGTCTTATTTGATTTATTCTGACTAGATTCCTCCTGGAGTTTCTTATAAGTACTTAAGCTATTTATTGATAGAAAATCGCAAGTATTTTACTAGAACCTATGATCTGTTGTCCCTCAACCTAATGAAATTTCTAGCCATTCGAAATGAGTGAAATTAGAGTTATAGTTTCCTGGAAGTAAGTGATTTCTATTTGCGATATGAATTCAAAGGATTCATGTCTTTGTGGAACTTAAGGTCTACTAAGCCGTCATGTTGATGAACTTTCATAGCCATTTGAACTTCGTCAAACAAAATTTTCTCATAACTTGCATGCAGCACCATATTCAGTGATTGACTTCAGAAACTCACTCTTGTGTGATTCATTCGTGCAGGAGCCTTTATACGTAGAACTCCATAGAGGAATAGTTACAAGCAAATATGGCCGGGGATCAATTGCAAGTGCTCAATGCACTTGATGTTGCGAAAACTCAATGGTACCACTTCACGGCGATTGTGATTGCTGGCATGGGGTTCTTTACTGATGCTTACGATCTCTTCAGTATCTCCATCGTCACCCGTTTACTTGGGCGTATCTACTACACAGCCGCTGATGCGACAAAACCAGGGTCCTTACCTATCAATGTCAACGCTGCTGTGACCGGGGTCGCTCTTTGCGGGACCCTCGCGGGACAACTGTTCTTTGGTTGGCTCGGAGACACACTTGGACGGAAAAAGGTCTATGGCATCACCTTAATTCTGATGGTTGTTTCTTCGATAGCATCGGGGTTGTCCTTTGGGCATGAGGCCAAAGCTGTTCTGGCTACCCTTTGCTTCTTCAGGTTTTGGTTAGGCTTTGGTGTAGGTGGAGATTATCCACTCTCTGCCACAATCATGTCGGAGTATGCCAACAAGAAGACTCGTGGGGCGTTTATAGCTGCTGTTTTCGCTATGCAAGGATTCGGGATATTAGCTAGTGGGATAATCTCACTCATAGTATCTGCTGGATTTGAACACAAATATAAGCCCCCTGCATTTAGTGTCGATCCAGCTGCATCCTGTCCACCTGCATCAGATTATATTTGGCGTATAATTCTCATGTTTGGTGCTGTCCCAGCTGGTATGACTTACTACTGGCGTATGAAAATGCCAGAAACGGCCAGGTACAGATCGTTCATTCATTAATTTTTTCATAGCCACTAAATAATGTCTTGATTTCTTTTCATTTTTAAATAATGTCATTATTTCTTTATCCTCACCTCGTGCGATTGGTATTAGATTCTTCAACGTGATAGTAGAGTAGATTTGGTTGGAGGTCACAAGTTCGAGCAATTTATTGGAACATGGCATGACCCAAGCGGTGCACCATCTGGACTGATTAGTCTAAGAGCACTTCCTAACGAGGTCCTCCGAATTTGTGTTATACAGATATACGGCCTTGATTGCCAAGAATGCAAAGCAGGCTGCAGAAGACATGTCCAGGGTCTTAGAAGTTGAACTTCCAGCGGACGAGGAAACATTGGATAAAATTGTGGACGAGGAACGCAACCAATTTGGTCTTTTCACTTGGGAGTTTGTGCGTACCTATGGTGTTCGTTTGCTCGGCACCACCAGCACTTGGTTCCTACTTGACATTGCCTTCTATAGCCAGAACCTTTTCCAGAAGGACCTGTTCACTTCCATTGGTTGGCTCCCTGCTGCCAAGAATATGAGCGCGATTCGTGAAGTCTACAAGGTGGCTCGTGCCCAAACCCTGATTGCCCTGTGCGGCACAGTTCCAGGGTACTGGTTCACGGTTGCTTTCATTGACATTATCGGGAGATTCACTATCCAAATGATGGGGTTCTTCTTCATGACTGTGTTCCTGTTTGCTCTCGGAATCCCTTACCATCACTGGCAACAAAAGGCGCACAGGATCGGTTTCATAGTCATGTACTCCTTGACCTTCTTCTTCTCGAACTTTGGTCCTAATGCCACCACATTCGTCGTTCCAGCAGAGGTATTCCCTGCTAGGCTGAGGTCTACATGCCACGGTATATCGGCAGCTGCAGGCAAGGCAGGGGCCATTGTGGGTTCGTTTGGGTTCCTGTATCTTTCTCAGGAGAAGAACATTGTGCTGAGAGATGCTGGATACCCGGCCGGGATTGGGAAGAAGAACTCCCTTATTGTGCTTGCTTGTCTCAGCTTTTTGGGAATGCTTTTCACTCTCCTGGTGCCGGAAGCTAAGGGCAAGTCCCTGGAAGAAGCATCTGGCGAGGTCGAAGAACAGGATGATGGGAAAATTCAACCAGACGCGTAGTGAGAAGATCACCAAAGCTCGTTTGTTCACAGGAAAACTTGATCATCTATCCATCCTTATTTGTGTAGATATTGATTTGGAACACGCACATATATATCAAGGCAAGTCTTGTACTTGTTGTGAATTTGTTATGTAAGCTTCGTTCATGTCCAAGTATTTACTTCTGTGTCTTGTGTGAGAAATAGTTATCTTTTCTTTGTTTTATGTGATCAATGTACTTTTGAGTGCAGCTTGTTGTATTAATGCAAGACCTCTTCTCGCAATTGACTTTAATACATTATCCACCTATAATCTTCTTGTCGTTTATTTTTTCAACCACAAGCTTTGGCAATACTCTGTTGGAATACATACTTCTACCATTTACTAGTTAAATTCTGCAAGTTTGGAGATTCATACTGTTTGGAGAAATGGATCTGGTGGCAGCGTTAGCCTCAGTATCGCTGAACTAACATATGCAGCAAACATGCCCTTAAGTCATTTGTGTACCCTGCATTGGTATCCCATCTCGAAAGCATTACTTCGGTGGATTCAGTGGCGGCTCAAGCGCTCGCTTGAAAGAAAGATATCTATTGGCGTAATGATGTTGTTGCCATTTAGCGAGTAGATATATGCCTAAGTGGGCACTTAGGTCAGTATGCTTTATCCTGCATTTTCCTGTTCCCATTACGCGATATATGCGTAAGTGGTCACTAAGGTCAGTATGCTTATCCTGCATTTTGCTGCCTTGAGATTCTTTTTATTGGTACACTAGTGGAGGGTCATCGTGACGAAGTCTTAGGAAGATATATATATATATATATATATAATGGCGATTATATCATAATTCATGTCGAAATGATTATAGTAAGATATATTCAGATTTATACTAATGAGAACAATAAAATAAAATAAAATATTAAATTCTAGATTTGATTAAAATAAATAAAATAATACAATAAAAGAAAAGAAAATAAACTATTATATTACCGAATTGAATTTGATTAATATATTTTTCTTAGTGTTTGATCTGTTTATTAATTCTTTTAGCCTTTGGAATAACGGTCAATCATTTAATATAGAAAAAAAAAAGTTTGTTTTTAGCAATATATAAATTGTGTGTTGTTACAACATATATGCAACGGTG
The DNA here is from genome assembly GCA_001925005.1 of Drosera capensis. Classification (NCBI taxonomy): domain Eukaryota; kingdom Viridiplantae; phylum Streptophyta; class Magnoliopsida; order Caryophyllales; family Droseraceae; genus Drosera; species Drosera capensis. Next base: position 5,051 of record LIEC01009568.1, on the reverse strand, counting down.
AAGTTCTTTTTTCACTGTCTTTGTTTTTAATTTTTTTTAATCATTTAATTTTCATTCATTAATTCTTAACAACACCTAATGTTAGCATCATATGATTCATATCCCTTTTCTCCTTTAATAAAATACAAAGCTAAAACTTTTAAAAATCATAAATTAACTATGTGCATATCTATCTTTTTTTTTTTTTTAAGTAGATCTATCTATTTTCTTTCTTAGGATAGAGTATACTAAAATTTTGGTCCCGAATATAAGGAAAAAAGTCATAAAATTGCCAGTTAGATTCTCAAACGAAAATAACAGTATCCAAAATTTAAAAAAAAAAAAAAAAAAAAAGAAAAGCAAAAGGTAGAAAAACAGAGCCAGTTAAAAATCATTTAAACAAAAAAGAAAAAAAGAAAAAAGAAGAAGTTTAAAGTCCATTCAACCAGGAATATACCTTCCGCGCGCGTAGTTAGCGTTTCCAGGCCTACACGTTTACAATCCCCAAAAATCCCTCAAGATTTTGTTATCTTTCCCCTAATCCTCTCCGTATAAATACCAACCCATCCCCTCGACATCTGCTCATATTTCTCCCCTCTGAATAAGTGAATCCAAGAAGAGGAGCAAAAAGAAGAAGAGAATTGGCATTGCAGCGAGGAAAAGATCCGGTATATCGGTCATCATCGTTGATCAAGAACAGTTGGAGATCGAAATTGAAAGGTTTGGTGTCGATTCGCTTATAGTTTCGTCTCAATCTAGTAATCCTATTCAGATCGAGAATGTGATGAGGTTGAGATTGAGATTGAACTACTTGTTATGGATTGTTTAACAAACGTTATTCATCGCCTTGCCTCTAGATAGAGGAAGATTACTCAAAATTTTCCCGGATTAAATTTCTGATTCGTTACTATTATAAAATAAGGGTTTACGATCTGTTTCAACCTCAAGATTAAAATTTAGTCCGATGATTCTTAGTTAATGCTTTTGTGTGATTAGTAAGATTCGATTTTTGAACGTTCTTGGTGCCGACATATGCAACTACTTTAGAACAAAAATTATAGATAACAGCTGCCGTCCTTGGTGCCACAGTCCACTTTGCTTTCTTTTCCGGCATAAACTACAACTTGTGCATGATCTGTTCACTTCTTTTTTACAAATCTTGTTTGCTGTGTTCCGATTCTTTTCTGTTTTTGGAATAGCCGTGTTACTTAATGTATCCTGATATGCATGTTAGCATATGATTCTGATACCAAATAATATATTCTCGTTTTGGTTCTTCTTATGACATATAAGAAAGAAAGGAAACAGAAATCTTTTCCTTTTACGAGATTACAAGATCAGGAGTCATAGTGTCCTTGTCTTGAGAATCTCTTTGATACTTTCAGTTACCCCTAGAAAAAGCGATGATGATGACAGGAAATTTTGGGTACAAAAGGGTCAAATGATAACAAACTACCATGTATTATTAACAAGTAGTCTTCAACTTGACTTCTGCCATGTATTCTACCGTACAAACAATAAACAAATATACAAAAATCTTTGAATATCTTGAATATGGTGTACCATCATGGATACCTTCTAGGGTCTTTAGCATGAAGTCATACACATTAGTGCTGCTTTTACCCTTTTTGGACTACCCACTTCAGAATGAATCTATACTTTGTTTTGCTTTCTGCCACAAGTATATGTTTTGTTTCTTTCATGCCTTGGGGAGTTTCTTCTATTCAAGGTTTAAATCATTGTTTATAAGGTCACGCGAGCAATTAATGGATATGACAGGGTTGTGGATAATCGGACTATTCCATCGTTGTTACATTGGAACAGGTTCAATTTATGGATGCTAATGGCTCAGTCACATATGACTCTGATTAGTTTTTGAAGTGAGTTTATTGACAAGGGTATGTTCTAAATGCTGATTGCTCTTATCGTCTGTGATGATGTTATTCAGGTATAATCGAACAAGCGAGGGGAATCAATAGTAGGAAGAAATGGCCAAGGATCAACTCCAGGTTCTGAATGCGCTCGATGCCGCAAAGACACAATGGTACCACTTCAGCGCGATCGTGGTGGCTGGCATGGGGTTCTTCACTGATGCTTACGATCTCTTCAGCATCTCCCTCGTGACCAAGCTTCTTGGTCGAATTTACTACACCAAGGTCGGTTCGGCCAAGCCTGGAACATTGCCTCCAAATGTCTCTGCTGCTGTCAATGGTGTCGCCTTCTGTGGAACTCTTGCAGGGCAGCTGTTTTTCGGGTGGCTCGGAGATAAGATGGGAAGGAAGCGTGTGTACGGGATGACCCTCATGATCATGGTCATTTGCTCCATTGCGTCGGGCCTTTCATTTGGTCATAGCCCAAAAGGTGTTATGGCTACTCTCTGCTTCTTCAGGTTCTGGCTTGGGTTTGGCATAGGCGGTGACTATCCGCTTTCAGCCACCATCATGTCTGAGTATGCCAACAAGAAGACTCGAGGCGCATTCATTGCAGCAGTGTTTGCTATGCAGGGTTTTGGAAACTTGACTGGCGGTATTTTCTCCCTTATTCTTGCCTCAGCATTCAAGGCGAAGTTTCCAGCCCCGTCCTATGCAGAGGACGCGGCCGCATCTCTTGTTCCTCAAGCTGATTATGTCTGGAGGATCATTCTGATGTTTGGAGCAGTTCCGGCACTCCTTACTTACTACTGGCGGATGAAAATGCCCGAAACTGCACGTTACACTGCTCTTGTTGCAAAGAATGCGAAACAAGCTGCTGATGATATGGCCAAGGTGCTGCAAGTTGATCTTGCAGTTGAGCAAGAAAAAGTCGATCAACTAACAAGCAAACCAAGTAACGAATTCGGCCTGTTCTCCAAAAAGTTCGTCCAGCGTCACGGTCTTCACTTGCTCGGAACCATGTCCACCTGGTTCTTGCTTGACATTGCATTCTATAGTCAGAATCTCTTCCAAAAGGACATCTTCAGTGCCATCGGATGGATCCCGCCTGCAAAGAAGATGAGTGCTCTTGGGGAGCTATTCAAGGTTGCAAGGGCTCAGACCCTCATTGCCCTCTGCGGCACAGTCCCAGGATACTGGTTCACGGTGGCTTTGATCGACGTGATGGGAAGATTCAAGATTCAGTTGATGGGCTTCGCGATGATGGCTATCTTCATGTTCGGTTTGGCTATTCCTTATACCCATTGGACTCATCCCGACAACCGGATTGGATTCATCATAATGTACGGCCTCACTTTCTTCTTCGCCAACTTCGGCCCCAATGCCACAACGTTCGTGGTTCCCGCTGAGATTTTCCCTGCTCGGCTGAGGTCTACTTGCCATGGTATATCGGCTGCATCAGGAAAGGCAGGTGCAATTGTAGGAGCATTCGGGTTCTTGTATTTGGCTCAAAACCAGAACCCTGCAAAGACAGACGCTGGGTATCCTGCTGGTATCGGTGTAAGGAACTCGCTCATGATCCTGGGGGCCATCTGCGTTTTGGGATTCTTTTGCACATTGATGGTTCCTGAATCAAATGGTAAATCACTCGAAGAGATGTCTGGGGAGAACGAAGAGGAAGAAGAAGAGACGGCGTACAACAACAAGACCGTCCCGGTTTAATCATTAGAATGCTTAAAGCTGTTATTCTGTCTGCTCCAGTTAGTCTTCTCCATTCTATTAGTGTAGTAGTTTTTTTAGGAGTCTCTTGATCGTATTATAGAGTTTATTACAGTAGATAAGAGGGTAACTTTAGGTAAAGAATAAAGCCTACCTTCGCTGCTGGTACTGTCTCTACGTTCCCTTCGTACTTTTTGAAAATTCACACTTGTATTGAAGTTTGTCTTTCTTGATTGCATTACCAATCATAGAATTTTTTTTTAAAATAATAATCTTTGGTTATTGTCTCATTGCATTACTGAAATTAACCAGGCAGTTTGGTGTTTACGACTACTTTTATCGGCAAGGTGCTAGGCTTATGAGTAGCGACTTTTGACGTTCTGAATGGTGGTTCACTAGAGCCCTTTCTTACTTCTGGTTCTGTTTCCCTACATGGAAATCGGTCGACAACAGGAAAACTTGACAGAGTACCTACTATGAATGGACTTAATTTGCCCTCGAGGAAAAAAATGTGTGCTATACGAAATGCTTATAGTAGGATGAATATCCCATGATGTTCTATCTGGAGGTTGTCCTTCCTTCGTGATGGACCAAGCACAATAGAAAATTACTTCAGAGTCTGTGAAGTACTAGAGATAACTCTCAGCATGTGAAATCAACGGCTTTTTTGCTGCGATATTACGTGCCCCTGTCTTCTTTATATCTGTATTCTCACGCATCTACTCTGATATCGATAAACGATAAGCCTCCCAGTATACATGCAATATCAGTGTTCATGAAAAGGCAGATACTGCAAGCAACTGATCATGCAAAATTCATGCCATATGGAAGTCGAGCAGGACTCCGGACTCAACTCAAGAAATGCAAGATATGAATGATACAAGATCCGATCCCGAATCTTGAATTGGTTACTGACTTCTCATAGTTTCTAAATGGTCGAGATTTCTCCTAATTTCTATCACTTCTTTGGCCAGGCAGACGTATCCCATTAGCACAGACCATAGTCCTATGCAACACTTCTAGTTTTTAATTTTTATGTTGAGATGGTTTCAGATCTCAAATCTTTCTGAACTATTCCATTATGACAAATGATCATTTTAAACTTGGAAAATATACGGATGACCCTCTTATAAACTTATTTAAATGATGTTTCATGTCAAAATAATTAATTTTTTAAAAAAACGAGTGAAGAATGTACATATGATCCTTTTATGAATTTTTTTAATATAATTTTATGTCAAAATAATAAGATTTTATTTGACGATATATGGGTTAAATATATATTTTAAACTTGATGGGATAATGTGTCACAGTTCAATATTTTATGGGATTAAATACTATTTTCCTAATAAGAAATATGTATGGTGTTTTTTTGTTTTTGACAGAAGAAAATATTTTGCAATCCCTGGGTTAGGTAGAGGCTGATGTTGCATTTTAGATATCTAATCCTAAGGCTAAGGGTACTCTTAGGCGCAACACACT
>LIEC01009567.1:0-54912 GCA_001925005.1 Drosera capensis | reverse complement strand
GTGTCCACACCTAGAATGGGTCGATATCAACGAGGTCCAACTCACAGCATTAGGCTCCCAATCATCTACCTCCATCCTTCTAAATATTTTTAAAGCACCCGAGCAATCATAATTTTGAGAATATCCAGAAAGCATCATATTCCAAGATAGATGACTTTTCACAGGCATTGTAACGAACAATTTCTCAGCAAAGTCCATCCTCCCCAGTTTTCCATACAAAACTAACAACTCATTCGCAACATGGAGATTGTCTTGGAAGCCTAGTAGCAAGACATGACTATGCAAGTTCTTGCCCCACCATTCCCACCTGCAAATAGAAGAAGCACAAGCCCGGATAACCAAGGGAAAAGTAAACCCGTCTGCAAATACCCCATGATGTCTCATTTCAAAGTAAACCCTTTTGACTTCCTCATAACACCCATTTACTAGGTTAGCCCTCAAAATCGAATTCCATACCAGGGGCAACGACTTGCAATCAAAGGGAGCGGTCTGGAACACTTTGCTAGCCTGAACAACGAGCCCGAATATGCTGTAGAGAGATATGAGCCTGGCAACCAAAAATCCATTTTTAAAGGACCCGGTGGCAATGATTTGGGATTGGATTTGTTGGACATGTGACTCTGAGTTGCTTTTTCGAAGAAGGTGGTCAAAACGATCACAACATAGTTCGTAAAAAGGTTCTATTTTCTTATGGCGAAGCAGGTTCTCGTTCTCATACTTAATCAGGCAGCCAACTATCTGTAGCAGAAACTAGGTATCAATGTTCAGCCAAATGACAAACATTCAACCGAAATACCAACTATCTTTCTTCGATGGAGAAGGTTCATTCAAGTTACTACACGTGTATACGTAGATTCAGGGCCACTCCACTCATTGTCAAATGGCTTCCGAAATACCAACCCCATAGATTTTATAAGTACTACCAAGATAAACAACAAAGCTTCCTAAAATTCAATCTCAACAAGGTTCAGAAAAGAAATGGGTTACCATTTTGGGATTCTGATAAGCGATTCTTCCACAGAGAGTACAAATGGCTCTCATCTTCTCCTCCCCATCAGGCACCTCATGCTTCGTCGCCCCGCCACACCACTGACAAAAATTAATCTTCCGAGGATTTCCCTGCACGATCCATCCAAACATTACCCCAAATTTCCACCAGCAAAATTTCCTGTGAACCCGACCCAAATCGAAATGCCAAGAATATCAACTGCATATGACTCAATCATACCCAAAATCAAATGCCCTCATGTCACAAATCAAAACAAAAATCAAACAATGCAAAAGCTGCAACAGCACAAAGGGTTTCAATTGGTCGACTCACAAGGTCTCGGGCAGCGACGTTGGAGTGAGAGGCTACATGAGAGTGAGGATCGGAGCGGGTAGAGCACATTCTGGGAATCAGAAAGGGGCGAGTACCGTTGTTGGTCCTCGACGAAGGTGGCGGTCTAGGGCTGCTGCTGCCTGTTCTCGAGGATGATAACAGGAATGGAGCAAGAAGAGGAAGGGGCGGCTTGATGAGACGATTCGAGAGAGTGTAGGAAGATGATGTGGATGCCATTATCCGTACGGCTTTGAACATGTCGAGAGGGGCTTTGTCAATGGTGTTTCTTCTTGTTGGCCGCTGCGGACACGGGGAGAATTGCAATTTTGCTTTTGAAGAAGTGACAACGATAATGGATTTGAGGGATACCGAAGAGAAAATATTGTTATGTAACAAGCAATTCATTCATGCTCCGGATCAAGTCAGTTAGACTTGATATTAGGTTAATGTTTTTTAATTATAAATATATTTAATAAAAATAAGATTGTATATATTTTATGTTTTTCATTAAATTGTGATTTGTGCCATTCAAACAAAATAGTTCTCTTCTTATTTTTGTAGATCTTTCTACGATAGCCTATGCTATTTATCTTAATATTGTTATTGTACTTATCAGTGTTATTGTTTCATCATGACTTTATATTATTGTTTCTGTTGTAATTAATTTGTTTGAATTGATGTTTTTAATTCCTCTTATAATGATTTTCTTTAATAAACTTTTTGCATTAAAATTGATGCATTTTTTTTTTCAAAAAATAAACTTCAATTATTGATTTCCGATTCCAAAAAAGATGAAAAAACCAATACCAAAAAAAGAAAAGAGAAGGGAGGGACAGAATGAATTTTTTATAGAGCCGAGAAGTTCAAGACGGGATGAGACAATCAAATACCATATCACGCCTTACCTTGCACACCCTTGACTCTAAAGGTTCTTCGCCAGGCTTAACAGTGCTCATGTCGTTATTTGGTTCCTGTTGCCTCAATATGTAGAATATGCAATTATGGAAGAGGCTTGTCAAGTTGAAAAAGATCTTCTTTACAGTTTTGAGACAGACAAAAAATTTAGGCGATGATGGAACCACAGCAATTTTCTGAACTTCCCCTTCAACTGATGAATACAAGAAACATCACCAATTTTCGACGAGTTAAAAAAAGAGCACTGAAACATCTAGCTGAAATTCAACCAACACCTACAATAAGCAGTTCCTCGCCTGACCACTGTCGAAGCAGCGTCAACAGGAGCACAAGGGGTCGAAGCAACAACTGGAAGTTGCATTGAATAGAGAAACCAGCATCATCTTCTATGTCGTAGTAAATTCTCCGTCACATCTTAGATCTGATGGTTCTTGTACATTCACTTCTGGCTTGGCTTCCATGACCAAATTGATCCAACTGAAACAGGAGCAGGAATCCTCCTATATGGATGTACAGCATGGTAATGCCTGCTTATAGCAATTGGAAGCAGGTCTACAGTCGTCACAGAATTGGTTCTTTGAAGCTGTCTAATTGTTACTTTAAGCAATACAAGTTCACAAGTTCTGAAATGAATCACTCTTACCTCGCAGAGATCAACTGAATTGAATGTCAAAACTGAGAGCATGGCAGTCAAGATTTCTCAAGTTCAGCTGCAAAAACATAGATATGGTTAAAAAGAAAAGGCAAGATACTCGGTACCCTCTAAATTACAGTATCACCCCAGCAGAAAAAGGACGGGGAAAAGGAATTCTTGCTCGCAATCATTACTCCATTTCTTGTCTAGCCATCGCCATTTCAATCCTAACAATCACCATTACCATCAACATGCAGGCGTACTACATTCCCACTAAGATCAACATACAACTTGAAATTGTAACTTGCAGATTACGATTTGACAACTTACAGCAACAGCCGTTCCCGTTTCGCAAAATCTAGGAATGCAAATGAGCCTTACAATTTGCCCCTCAGATCCTGCATCAGTTAAACGCATATTTCTCATACGTTAAAGGCCGAAACATCACAGAACAAGAACTTGGCTAAGTACTGAAAAAGTGAGTTACTCAAGTACCTTTCAGAAAATGAGTTTCGAATCTGTCTTGATTACCGACAAAGTAAACATGAGGACAACTCTCAAGCAAGAAAGGATCCCTGTCGCTAAATGGATAACAACCTGAACATGATAATAGTTGCATTGGACTACAGTACCAGAAGTGCAAGACAAAAGCAAATGCATCAATCAATTAGTAATACCAAGAGTATTTGGTGCAGATGGGGCTACATGCCTCCATCTTAACGTCCTTTCCATGAACTCAAGCTTGTCCTTCGCGCTTGAATACTTATCAAGATCCTCAATATTCTGACCAGATGTACCGAGGAAACTGAATGGGATGTAGCTCACATGTCAGAAGAAAAATCCACTCACTGGGACGAAAAAAGCTCCAGTCACCTTGACTCACCTGATATTGTCAAGCTCGAAGAAATGTGGGTTGGTACAAGACCTGAAAGCTTCACATGACGATGCCCCACGGAAAAGGCATTTGTTCAAAGGCTGGAAAAAAAAAACCACAAGTGATTAGATCAGTGACATTGTAAATCACCCATCCTGAAGCTGACTTTGAGAAGGTAAAAAGGGAAACCTGCTGAGGCAAGGAGAAGTTTGCAGGGTCATTTGAACCCGGCATGATATCCATTGACACCCCAGCAGCAATCTGCAGAACCTTCAAAATGTTCAGACTTTTGACTTTGGATGTGTGCTTCAACGTACATCATGGGAGCAGATAAAAGAACCTGAGTTAACATGATATCCAGCTCTTTTATTGGGTCAGAAAGCGCAGAAAGGTCTTTTGGCGCCAAATTCTGCAAAAGCCAAAGAACTTTTGTAGTGCAGCATATCCCTTTGCTTTACAGACACAGAAAGAGAAAAATGTTCATAAAAAATCACCTGCCCATTTAGAGAGCTCGTAGGAAGTTCAACTGAATTTCCAGCAATTACTACATGAACTATTTCTGCCGCAAATTTTTGCTCCTATAAAATTCAAGGACACAAGATAAGTGAATGATATGCAATTTGTCAGAAAGCATGCAACTAAAAACACACCTTTTCATCTCCTAAATGTCCTGCTAGATGATCCACAAGTAGCTGAAACATAAGTGGATTGGAACTGGTGCTTCCCGCATTTATTCCCGATACAAACACAACGTATTTGTCTTCATCTGTTGAATACATGGAAAAATTAAAATTTCCAGACCCTGGAATAATGGGTTTCGCAGGAACAGAAGATACATAATGGTTCAGGAAATAAAAACAATAAAGTAGAGTGTGTGCCCACATCAAAGATATAAAGAAATAAAGTAGACTATACCCTCGGAATAAACAATAAGACACCGGCTTAGACTTGGAATAGAGATATGGCCTTTCTCCGTTCTACATGCATATGCCACTTGTGTGCCACCTAAGTGGTTTGGACTCTCCCTTGGGATCCCCCAACCATAATATGAACTCATGCTGACTAAAGTTGAAGTGGTAGACATAAAAAGAGGAGGATGGTAGTATTACTCAGTGTTAGTGTTTTCCCTAACTGAGGTGGTAGGCCAGCATCAAGAAAATCTTGAACCAAAAAGGAACCTGCTCCAGTTGCCTTCCCATGTATTGCAACTACAACTCCTGTTGAATTCATGACAAAAACTAAAGAAGTCATGAACTTCCAACAAATGATCCAACTAAATTTTAATTACCTGAACATTGGATGAAAAAAAATAAAATAAAATGAAACGAAAAAGTTAAAACATAAACTACAAAAGCAGGTTGCTTGTGGCTAGAAAATGAAAAAGAAAGCATGCAGAAGTCATTGACTGCTTGAATATTCAAAGTCATGCTATATATCGAGATTAATAATTTAAAGATATTGTTCTCCATTGTCGAAAATACAATCTTTACGAACAGAAACATGGCAACGCTTACTAGTAGCCGCATATGCTCTGACAGATACAAAACATGTTTGATATTCCACAGCCTAAACCTTCAAAAGTGAGATAATTAATGTACAGCTGCAACACTAACATTACTACTGGATACAACACTATAACATCATGATGTTTGAACATTATTCTCGGGCATGCAAATCGCTGCTGTGATCTGGAGGAAACACCTGTGGTGTGCAAGAACAAATACACAGAATATAACGAGTTCCTCTGATGCTTTTGATTCACTGAACCATATTCCATATCTGAAGGAACTCATTGTTGAAACCAGTAACATAGAGTCCATCCAAGTAGAACTGTGAATTATTATACCTCTCCATAGGACCATAACATACTATGACATACATGTTTCAGTTCCTGAACTCATGAACAAGATCAGGAAAAATATACCTGTCACGTAAACAGAAGGAAGAAGCACACTGCCGTCAAGCTTCACTCTTCCAGTTTCATCTTCCAGTACCAAGTAGTCATCTGAGTTCATAAAATTGTGAGCCTTGACAAGTGGAGTTGCTGATCTCTGCATAAGAGCAGCGAACTTTTAGCGTTTACTCAAAGAACAGAAACAGCAAGAGTCGGAGAAAGCAGCATCACATGATACTGAAGTACAATATCAACATCTCTGTCGACAGCCTCAATATTTAGTGACTAGAAAGAAGGAAACGAGTATAATGAAAATCAGGTCAAGAAACATACTTCTTTGGAATACTCATCAAGAATCATAGGTTTGAGTTTCATACGCTTGTAGAGTGTTCCAACAAGAATACACTCCTTCCCTTCTTCAAGCCCCAACACATTACAAACTGCAACTCATTTTCCGCAAAACATAAGCAGCAGTCAACTACTTCAAATCAACACAATTTGGAGCAGAACCCATATGGAAAAAAAGACATAAACAACATTGATCAATAGCACTCCCCAAAAAGAATTTTTATCACTTCGTGCATCAAACATTTTCCATCCTCGAACCAACTGTTTTCCATTGTCAGTAAAAGACACACTACACACTCACTTTCCATTAGTCAGTCGGCTATGAAGTGTTTTCTACCATCCAACAATAATCTTTGTTCAGGACGATATCTCTACCCACATGAGCATAAATTGTATGCACAAATAACTAAGACAATTTTCAAAAACCAATCGCAACATGGACGAATCCAGTAAACCCATAGTATAACTTGAACGTGTCCTTCCTACACCACCAAATCCCCCATCTTTCTATCAATAAAACCCTAAACGCTAAAAATCCACAACCCAAAACCCTAGTTCCCAAACCCCAGCAACAATAACCTCAACCCGCCTCACCACATGCCTAACCGGCACCAATAACACCAAAATGAACACTACCAAAAAGTATCCAAATCAACAATCAATTTCCCCAAAATCCATGAAAATCAAAAGACCCAAAACTCTGTCCGCACCAGGGACTTGGGGTTTCCAGCCAGGAATGAGAGAATACAAAAGGATCCTCGTGAAATGAAGCCGGGCGAAGTATATTTGGCTGTACTGTTGGCCCCTGTACTGCTCCTTCTCTATGTAGAATATCTCATCCTGCCATTGAAATTTTCCAAACCAATTGTATACAAATATATATCTTGGAGTTGAATGGAGCAGGAAAAGGAAGTGAGAAAAGGTACCAGGTTTTTGTAGTGGGATTGTTTCCTGTAGAGAGGTCGCTGTTCTGAGTCTGCTTCCATGGATTCCATGGCGGGAAGCGCGAATGAGACTGAGATTTCGCTTCTCCTCTCTTCACTTCTTTGCTATTCGTTTCTCGAACTCAACCATATTTTTACAAAAGGTTTTAAAATTAATTAACGAAAACAAACAACCGGGGATGTAGCTCAGATGGTAGAGCGCTCGCTTTGCATGCGAGAGGCACGGGGTTCGATCCCCCGCATCTCCACGTCTAGGTGTTTTATTTTTTTGTTTTTTTAGGGGAGAAAATTCAATGGGATACTGAGACAGATTCTGGGAGAATCGAAGTCTCTGCACTATCTAACGAGGTATGGTGGCTTAATTGCCCCTCTACAAACGATTTGATTTCTCATTATATCATATACATATGGTATCAATTCAACAATGTTACGATATCGTTTAAAAATGCTATCCTTCATAAAACCAGGGAACTCAACATAAGTCTCGTGCTAAACTATTAGGGCAATGAAATTTTGTTTTAACTTTTTGACAATCAATTCATTTATTTATTTTTCCATTATAACTATGACGACGTTTGCAAGCGTTGTCATAGATGTCGGTATGATAGCGTTTGTAAAGTATTACAAAAAACTACTACCATATCGATCCATAGCAACAGTCAGGCAAAATTAATGGTTTTCAAAAACGCTATAATAGTCTCATGTATTATTTTTTAGGACAAAATTTATTATAACGGTTTAAAATCTATGAAAAAGGTTAAAAAACGTTGCAAAAATAAAAATCCATAGTAGCGTTTGCATCAATGCTATATGAAAAACACTATAAAAACCTCACATGTAGTAGTGGGATAAATAAAAAAAATTGACATATGATTGGGATAAATAAAAAACATTGACATATGATTGGGAACGAGGATGATTGTTTTTTATAATATTTTATGTGATGTTGGGGAATGGGATTTAAAATATGTTATAAATCTCTTGATGAATTAAACAAATACAACTCTTATATTGTGCAAATAAAAGGATAATAATGTAACCCTTGATGATATGATGAACAAAAAGTGAACTATTATAGCAATAATATAATATTCTCTTCGTTATGTAACAAATTGATCGACACGATATTTTATATGTGTGTTGATTTTTTATGAAATTTGATGAAAAAGAATATTTTTTTATGATAGTAAGTTTACTGTAACAGTTATGAGAGAATATAATTGATATACTATAATTAAGTATGATTGATTTTGTATTTTTTTAGATAATAACTTTTTAAATAGGATACTATTGTAATTATTATGGAACATAAAAATAAAAAAATGTTTTATTTATTATGAGACAGAAAGAGTATTATATTATTTATCCTTGAGTTATGAAAATTGAGTTTGATGTTCTTTCTTCGATCCGTCTGAGATCATTAGTCGTTTAATTGAGAGCCTTCCTAGCCTTGACGACATTGGACTCTTGAGTATTATCCTTGTTTGAGTCATCGTGAAAGGCACGTAGATGGGGAACTAGCAAGGGAGAGGACATCTACTGCTTGTTTCTCTTTGTATGTATTCAGCGACATTAAAACTATATGTGGGGACTGTGAATGTGATGTAAAAGAAAAAAAATGTGTGATTTAAGCATACTTGCTAGATCGACGATTATTACCAAGTTGATTGTTATCAAAGTTGGTCTGAGTTGGTTTATTGTGATCTAGTCATGTACTTGCTAGTTGATTAAAAAAATACATGTATAAGAATAACACGTATAAGATATGACATAATATTTTAATTAATATAACTTAAGTATATATATTTTTTAAAGTTTTTTAAACAGTTCTATTGTAATCCTCAAAAAAACATTTGAAATTTTTTTTATCTCTTTAAAAAAATTTATTTTAACTTATTATATTTAAAATATATAAAAATTAAATAATATAAAATTTATAACTTAAAAATATTATAAAATATATAAGATGTAATCAATCATGACATAGAAACCAGCCACACTATCCTTTCTTCCCATCCTCAACAATCGCCCTCTTTCTGTCATCCATGGCTGCTTCTCTCCATTGCCTCCCTTCCTCCACTCTCCGTTCCTTGATTTCCCTCTCCACCCACACTTCACCATCACCCCTCTCGCTTCCTCCAATCCTTCCTCTCCACCACAATGCTCGAAAAACCAGCATCAATCGGAAGGTGAAGCTGAAGCTGGAGAGGAGGAGGAGGATGGGCGGCGCTGTTAGGGCTATGGTGCAGCAGGAATCTGTCCAACGCGCGTCGGCGGCGTATGCCAGAGACATGGAACGGCTCTCCGCCAAAGAATCTCTCCTCCTCGCCGTGAGTCAGCCGTCTACTGAGTTGCTTCAATTCTTTTTTTCCATCTGTTGGATAGTTTCATTTTCTGAAGCGTGGATTCGGAAATTGGCGATTGGTTATTGTCTAGGAAAGCGATGATGAATCTCAATATCAGTTGATTCGGTGCTGTTATTGTTGTGTTCATCTGCGTTTTAGTTTCCGAATTCTATTTGAGGTTTGGTCTTGTGTGTTGGAACTTGGATCTTTTTAAAATGTTTGATGTGTCATGAAGCTGTCACGTAAGGTGGCAGGTCGTGATTCCCATGAAGTCGTAACGAGGATGTTACATTCTTTGAGTGTAGATGTATGTAATTCCCTAATAAATTGTGGTGAAAGACAGTATGATAATACTACTTATATTACCAAGGTGCATCTTCCTTTTTAAAGAGCTCATCATTGAAAGCTCTATGGTTAAGCATGCTCTGCTTGGAGAAATCAAAGATGGGTAACATCCAGGGAAATTTTCCAAAGTGTGTGGAAGTTGGCCTGAGAGATAATGGAAATGGGGAACAAGCATAACTGTACGTCCTGTGGATTGAACTACATTTTTCATTCTGAATTTGACTTATTATATATTAAAAAAAAAACAACCAAATTTGACTTCATTTCTTGGTAAAACCTCTTTCTTCTTTCCCCCTCGGATTTCGATCAGTGAGAGAATATCCAAATGGTGTTAGAATGTCCATGATTTTGATATCCATATAGCCAATCCTTTTTCTCTGTAGAAATGTTGAATGTTGATGTTTCTTTTTCTTGTGTATGGGGAAAAAGAAGATAATGTTGATGTTGAATGTTTTTCACTAAAATACAATAAATAGATAATGCCAACGATTCCAAACTAATTTGCTACTCTTCCTTTGCGTAGTTATTGTGTCATGGATGGTCTCGTTCTCTTTTGCTTTGTAGCACATTGTAGAACGCTGATCTTGATTCTGGAATAATATTTCCATCAATCAAAGAGTGAGTTAATTAGAAAAAGTAAAAGAACAAGTGTGGACTGTGATTTTCGTTGGGACATATAGGCCTTTTGAAGAAGTTACTGGGAGAATTTGCATCCATTTGGTTAGAGAAGATACAGGGATTTCTTATTCAGAACTGCAGGCACGAGGATGCTCTTAATCCGCTTTCAATTGTGAATGAAATTGGAATGGACAACTTGATGTTCGACATGAAAAAGGCCTGGTTCTGTAGAAAACTTAGTTTCTTTGTCATATTAATGGTTCAGGTTTCACAATGATGACATGCCATTCATTTGTAAAGGTAAGATCTTAAACTTCATTAGCTTGTTTATTTTACTCAACTCTAATCTGTTTTACTGATTTCTTGTCATTGATCGAATAAGGAGAGCAAAAATGGAAGATTGTAAATCATAGCAATCTTGTGCCGAGGAAATTATTTCATTATATGCTATTTGTGGCAGCTCAAAGATGCAGGAGGCTTTGAGGCTTGCTCTAGACAAAAGGCAACAGAAATGCAACGAATTGATGTGATGGAGCGAATAACTGGTCTTGAGCGACTTAACCCTACTCCTCGTCCCACAACGTAGGTGTGCAGAGTGTATCAAGCTATCAGCACCTCTCAAGTTCAGCACAAGAATTTATTTGTTTTTCTCAGCTTTACAGGTCACCTTATTTTGAAGGCAAATGGATTCTTGAGTGGTTTGGGCCTGATACCCCAGGTTTAGTTGTGCTTCGTATCCTCTCCGAGTAAGTTATAGCTATTCTATTTCCGTAATCTTGTTTCATTTTCTTTGCATGAACTTTTCCTTGCACTAGAAAAGGATATATGTGATTTGTGTGTGGCTGAATCTATCACTTGCTTATACTGTTTGATATTCCTTCCTTCCCTTTTATTAATGCAGGAGATTGCCCACTACATTGGCAAACATCACACAGATTGATCTGTTACTCAAGGACGGAACTTCAAAAGTTGTTGCTTTCATGAGCTTATTAAATTCGGTATGTCCCCTCGATGACTGTCCTCCTTTTAAGTAAAATTTACTTACCATCGTTTGAGCATAGGTGTCGAAGAAAGAGCTGAATCTGTGCAATTTGTTTCTTGATGTTGAACTCTTTGTTTGTCTTCATGATTGAAACCCTGCAGCGATTCAATTTGAAACATTGGCTACTTAATACTTTCCTTCTGTTGTATAATGCCCACATCAGGCATACAAATCCACCCTTGTCAATAAAAGGGCTACTGAGTTAGATAAAATATTTTGTCAACCTCCAGTTGCCTTTTTGCTAATGCCAAGAACGATAAAATGTCATGGGGAATCAAAATTACAATTCTGGAGACCTTTTATTGTATATAAATTTGAATTAGTACTCACATGCAGGTATCTACCAAACTGATCGTGGCCACTAAGTTAACGCCTGAGGGACCGCTTAGGATGAAAGAGGAATACGTTGAGGCCACACTTGAATCACCAAATATTATCGAAGAAACGATTCCAGAGCAGGTGAAAAGTGTCTTAGCTCAAGCCAGTGGTGCAGTTCAGCAACTTCCTATCCCTTTGAAGGACCTGCTGTCTAATGGACTTACAATCCCCCTCAGTATGATCTCAATCTTCTCCCATTTCAACTCATGGTGATGTCTATGCTTTTAGTTAGCTGTTTCTTCTGCTTTGAATCACTCTTTTGCCGATACAATTTGTCTGACTGCTTGGAAAATCTGTCACAGTTCGTCCAAAGTTTTTTGGTAAAGAAAGAAAAAATGGGTAATAAGAAACTGGGAAACTGTTCGGAAAAAAAGTAGGGGGTGGGGGGCCCTAGAAACAAGGGTGACGCCAGACATGTTTGTGTAGAAAAAATCTTAGTCATCGCAAAGACAAAAAAGCTGTGCTGGTTTTATGAGCTATGACATGCTTAGAAGCATGAGAATTTTCCAAGGTGCAGTAGATAAACCAGAAGAAGTGGCTCGAAGCATTTCAATGGATGAAAAAGAATGACACCTGAAGCTTCTGCTTTGTGTTTGATTTGAATTGTTGTTGCTTCCTTGGGTTTAAAGCTGGAATACTTGCTATTTGACAGCCTTTGATTTAATCAGCTAGCAAAAGGACTAAAGGAGGCTTTTTCCTTGATGCAGCTATGAGCAATGGAAATGAAAAGCTCAACGTTTACAAATTACAAAAAATAAAAATAAAAAATGGTTTGCATTCAGGCAGGAAAGAGAAGATGATGAAACTCTATTGTGTTGTTTTCGTACTTCCTAGGTATCTTGGAGTTGGACCAATTGATTTGCAAACATTTATGGAAAGGATAAATATCCTTTGTCTATATCTTTATTGACAGATGTGCCTGTTCGGGTTTTGCAATAGAAGAAATAAAAAGCACCAGATATTTGTGAACCTCCAAGTTGCTTTGCTTTGAAATGTGACAACTTAAAAAATACTAGAAACCCCATATCCTTTGCTATCAAATACCAGTGGAGCTATAAAGCTGAATATAGAAGTCATTGCCGTATCTGCAAGTACATGCTAGACCATCGTTCTCTTCCATCTTAAATCAATTGCAGTGAAATTTTGAGAAAATAAAGATGCCGCTCTTAGCTATAGAAGTAGATGCATTTTGTAGTTAATTTCCATGGAAGTCCATTGAAATTGTTCTTCATCCTGGCTACATTTTTGAAATTCCTGTCATGAATTTTTCAAAATTCTCCTGTGAAATGGGAAGTGCATGTAGGAAGTTTGTGGAGAAAGCTGTGATTTCACTGCCTCCATTTGCAGCTTCTTCTACTTCTCTGTCCTCAACATTGTGGTGTTTATTTTAATTTAGATCTGTTGTCATATGGAGGGAAAGTGCTCGGGCAAGTTGGTGATGGATTGCCCGAGTCTTTTGGAGCCTTTGAACAACTGAGGGATAGTGTTCCGACAACATGGCCTAGCCCCCTCTCTGGATAATGTAGTTGAAAAAACTCTCGTTAAGTACCAGAACCTTCTACTTCATACTTTCCCTCTTCCTTTTTTAAAGAAGTCTTATAAGTTTCTAGTTGTATTATGGTCATCTAATATTTGTAGGACGTCTAATATTTCCCTCTTCCTCGTTATCTGGAAGGAGAAAACAATAGATGGTGAGAATATCAGTTTTCTTTTTGAGTTTCAGGCAGAGCTATGGCTTGCTGACTACAGTAAATGATTAAGCTGGGTTCTAAAACATGAACCAGCAGGTTCATTTCCATAGTGAGAATTTCATGTAATTCTGAATACTTGAAAGTAGCCAATGACGCTTATTCTGATATCAAACTTTGGGCATCAATGAGGATGCAGCATATCTAAATTGATTTTGAGTAGTTGCAGTTGCAGCAATGTTACCTTTCTATTAGTAAATAACTCTGTTCTATCCATATAATTCATGCTTGGCCTATAGTTATTTTTACATTTTAGCATTTGATTGTTCTTTATCTTGCTCACATGATGATTTTATCCAGGTGGAACTTTTCAGAGAATTTTTATGATCTCCTATCTGGATGAAGAAATTCTTGTAAGTCGATCTCTTGATATTACATCGGCATTTTTCACCTATTTTCATTGCCAATGATATATGTTTATCGCACTTTGTGGTTGGTTAGCCTGTTCTGCAAAGAAATTTTAAGGTAAGGTCTATTTATGAACCTTAATGTAGATCTGCTTGATAGCCTGTCGGTAAAGTTACAGAAGTAGTAACCAAAGAGTTGGTTACCCTTGAAAAAAAAAAAAAGTTGGTTAGCCTGTTCTGCATTCCAGAAGAATTTCGTGGTTGGTTAGGGTGTTCTGCATTGAAGAAGAATTTTGGTTGTCATAATACCAAAGGGTATGTACATTTGGTTATGTCTATACATGGTATAAATTGGCGACTAACACTTCACCATTTGGTATTGTCACAAGTGCTGCATGCTGAGAATTCGGAGTTTTTACCATGTTTTGAGCTGCTTGAGCTGTTTGCTTATGTAGATCATCAGGGATGCTGATGGCGTGCCGTCAGTTCTTACAAGGTTGGATCAGGCGCTTCCTGCTGGAGTAGAGTCCACGACGGAGTATGTCAGTTAGAGCTGGCCAGGTTGTGGCTGTTATGCAAGGCAAATACAGTTACACGTATATAAAGTACCTGCAAATGCTGTTTTAACATGAACTACTCCGACTTTGTTTTAGCTATACAATAAGAGAAAGAAGGGACTCACCTGGAAGTGATCGTTATACTGTATACTAATTTCAAGTCCCCGATTTTAATGTCTATCATGCCAGTATAAATTATTAGGTTTTTGGTGATTTTTTTAAGCTCAATTTTAAGGATGTGGATGTCGACAGTCTATTTGAACATGAAGTGTAGACAACAAGTAAAGATCAAACTTGTAATTTCATGTAATCTCATGTTATTGTTTAAATATCATATCGAAAAATCAGTTCAATCAAAATTATCAAAATTATGAACTGATGGTGGGACTAGTCCCATGTATACCTAATGGTAGTTTGCTTTAGGCAGATAAAGATAGAAATACGGAGACACATAATTTGTGCATCTCAAGCCATGTTATGATTAAGAATATGGATTATCGGCAACAGGTGTATCTTTCATATCATTTGAATTTGAGTGAAAATGGAAACAAAACAAAGGTGCTCATATTATTGGCGATGATTACAAAAATAATGATTATATTTATCTTGTAATTTGATTATATAGATATTAGTTAAAAAATAAAGGAATTTAGGAAAATAATCATGGAAATAATGATATTTATGTATAATATCTTTATTTCCTAATATGTAAGATATTTTCTTAGGTTATCTTTATTATTAAATTTCTTAGAAGATATAGTTATCTCTCTATCTTATAAAAACTACAAATATAGGAGATCTAAGATATAAATCCCCCAGGAGACAATATAATATTTCATAGATAATACAAGTTGTTGGGATTATAAAGTTATAAGTTAGGTTATCACAAAAATAATGATCTTATTTAACTTGTAATTATGATTATAAAGATAAAAGTTAGTTTGAAAATAAAGGAATTTAGGAAAATAATCATGGAAATAATGATATTTACGTATAGTATCGTTATTTTCTAATATGTAAAATATTTTCTTAGGTTATCTTTATTGCTAAATTTCTTAGAAGATATAGTTTTCTCCCTCTCTTGTAAAAACTATAAATATAGGATCCAAGACATAGACCAACTTCACAATCGGATAATCTAATAATCCATAAATAATATAAGTTGTTGGTTTTCTTTTGATTTTGGTCATCGTTAGACGATGCTGTAATTACAATCATCATTTAAATCATTGATTCATGACAGTACGATCTTGTGATTATTTTTGATTATAACAGTTAGAGTAAAGGCAACCCTGTTCAGCGTCAAGTACTGCCCCCGAGATGCAACATCGAATCATCATAAAAGTTAGTGCTTAGCGTTGGCGGCATGCTTTCAGTGATTGGCGCCTGCATGCCCGACTAATGCTGCTCACGTCGAAAACATCTAAGCGCGCATGTACAAAGTGCTATTTCTGATCAGATGTCGAATGAACAGAGACTAAGCGCATATTTGTGTAGAACCTAAGCACCCTAGCCATTGAAGCAATCCCAAACTAAATACCCCTAAACCATTCCTGGAGTCTAAGCATAGGGGCCATGCTAATCTTCTCTGTATGGTTCCAATTTTATCAGATGTCTCGGAAGGGACTATTGGAGACTAAGCGCCTCATTGAGATCTTTGTTCAAATTCCATTTTTGGTTACATAAGATAGATTAATTGTGGCATTAGAGTAAATGGTCAAAAATAAAATAAAATTGTGGCATTAGAGTCAGTCAATCAGCTTCTATAGCGGAATGCATCAGTTAATCATGTCTAGCATGATATCTAAACACTCTGATGATTTCTAGACTGAGCAACAACATGATAGCTAAACACTCGAACCACCTGTATCATCGAGAGGAGAACGTCTTAGTAACAAGACGAGAAATGCTTCCCTTCTGCTAAACTAGATATATAAACCACAAAGAAAGTATTTCAGTGATGAATAAATCAAAACATGCATATGATCATAATCAATACAACTTCATCATACTTTCAATCAAATCCCCCCATCTTAACCTAAAAAATCGACACTGAAGAATCTCACTCGCTCGAATACAAACCCTAAGAAATTAAAACATTGCCATCGACTAATCAAGTTAATCAAACCAACCCATCAGAAAAAATCTCAACCCAAATCAAACCTTCAATGATCCCATGCAAACCAATAACACCCAGAAATCAATCATCAGATCACCCTCTTCTCTAGCTTGCTACTCCATTCAAACACACTGTGTATCATCCCTTGAAATAAAGCAGAGTTTCTCCATAAGCACCCAAATGAACAGAACCATCACCAATATTACTTGAAATAATACTAGTACCAGTATTACTTGATCCCATGGAGACCATAGGATGAAATTCACCAATTTCTTGCATGAAGCAATCGACATCTGCGAACGCTGTAAAAAACCCACCTCCACCTCCACCTCCACCAGTACTGCTGCCTCCACCGCCGCCACCACCACCTAACATCCACAAAGCTTGATCCTCATGATCAACAGCATCCTTCTTGGTACTTTTCTCATCACAAACCCTACCAGCACCAGAACCAGCACTCCTCTTCATCAGATGTTCTTTACTTGTCATGGTCCTTTTGCTCCTACCCTTGGCTGCTTTTCCAGCAGTTGTTGCTCCAACCAGGCTGCTTTCACCGCCACGTTCTTCTTCTGGTGCAGGTTTTCCGGTAAGGCGCTGGACGAGATCACGGAAGTTAGCCACGTCGGTCTTGATGATTTCGGGCGCGAAGATGTGGATGATCCGGATCTTGGGTCTGACCTTGGAAATGATCCGAGAATCCTTGTGTATGCGCGGAGGAACTGATGGTGGTGGTGGAGCTGGTGACGATGACTGACCGAACGGACTCGAAACAGCTGTTTGCTTCTTCAGATTATACATATGATGAACCATTGATCAAGAAATACTACGATTAATATATACAATGATGAACTATGTGTTGTTTGTCAAAGGGCAAGATAAAATGGAGAGATGGAGAGGGATGGTGGTGTGTATTTCTTGTTTTGTCAACTTTGGAGAAGATAGGAGACATGAACCAGTGTTTATATATATGCATGATTTTCTTGATCTGAAGAGGCAGTTGAGATCAAATGGTCCAGAGCTAGTGGACCTCACATCCAATCCACCTTTATACTTTAATTGCAAAACCATATGGTATACCACTTCGTGGTTCTCTACAATATATTTGTAATACAATAAACCAGTAAGCTAGCTATTCAGCTTTATGTTTGGTATTTTGTAGGGATTGTAAGTATTGTTGTGTTGTACCGATAGAAAATACTTATAGATATTTATGATTGATTGTAATCGATCGACGTGGTTGATTGTAAAAGATTAATAATTAGTGTCACTTAAGTTATTTAATTATACCTACAAGAAAAGAATTTAAGATCGTAATGAAATTATCTTGCAGTGTAGAGATCCATATTTAGTACCATATGGTTGAAAAACTACATTGTAATTTGAGAATCTTACATCTAACATTCATAATACATTGTTCATTGTGAATCACATTTTTGCACATTGTATCAAAACATATGCTCACACATTCTTGACCAATTGTCTCCACACTAGAATAAATATGCAAGTGTAGACACAAAATAACATCACAGTTTAGTGTTACGATTCAGGAAAGGGAAAAAATCACTCTCAAATTGAGCCTGAATGTAAGACATATGTGAATGGAGGACAACTATTTATCCAAAAACGTAAAAGCTAATGAATCAGACAGCACGGAAGATCAGAGCCGGCGAGAGGAGGGGCACACTTGAAGACAGTAGTGTACTTGACAACAGAGGATAAGAACCAGTACTCCCCCATCATCAACCGCACGATCCAAACAGAAACACCAGAGCGGAGAAACCAGGGACCGTCCGATTAGCACGTGAGCAGCGCATGAGTGAAAAAGCCAATGAACCTGACGCCAGAGGTCAGCGGAGTTGGAATTGGAATTGGAATTGGAGGGTAAAAATAAAAAGCAAGTAGCAGTAGTTCACACACGAGTCGCGTGCCGGCCGTGCAGTGGGCCCCACTTTTCCAACCATCGGATTCGGAGATGGTGATGATGATGATGATGATGATGATGAGGCTCCCCACGTGTCGCAGTCGTGCGTTGCTGGTAATGAGGTTGAGCTCGAGACTTGTTTGTTCGGCTTGCGTCTGCCTCATCTCGACTCCCCATGTTCAGTACTTGCTCTTGATTTTTTCATTTCACATTTTGACAAAACATGAAATACTTTTCATAAGTTTAATGTTTATGAGAAGAACCCAATTTCAAAAAATTATTTCAATCAAAAGGAGAATTTCTTTATTTTATAAATTATTTTATGGTTTTTTTTCCGTATTCTATGTGGATGAACTCCACATGGTAACATTCGTCATCCCTTGAGAACCGAACGTCCACGGATAGCTTCATTCTGGATTCTTCGCGTGGTGACATGTCGTTTTGATCAAAGTTCAGTTCTGAATACTTTCCTTGTAAAATGTTGCATCAATAGAGGATAAAAGAGTATTAGTATTCTTTTTAACTTACTCCCTTCTTCCGAATTAATACCAAAATTACATTATCGTTTGCATCATGATTCAACATGTATTTTAAGAAATATTGTTATTCGTTTTAACAACATAAGAAAATTACGTCAATGATTGTGATTTGAGACACAAAACTTAAAATATCATTAGTATTCATGATAATCTTACACGTTGTTTGATCGTCCTATGGACGATTCGTAACATAAACTACTTTATTTATAAAATAAGTCAATGTTACAATTAAATCCGAACAACCCAAGTATTTAATTTGGCGTTCACTAAGGTAAATACTTAAGCTTGAAAGAAAGTACCCAATTCATATAGAATTCCAAAGCCGTTGTCTCCAAGTTAGTGTTTATAGGAAAACGGGTTTGACATGGTGATTTAACTTCGGGGGTTTTTTTCCCTTCTTTTATACTCCAGTAATATAAATCTCCACCGTTGGTCCTAGATCTTATCATATGACTTATATTGTTGAATATCCATGATATTAAACACCTCAAGTAATTTAAGGTGTGTAACTAGCCATTTGTTCAAAAAAGAATTTCGTGCAAGTAGTGCAACATAAAGTTCAGTGATTAGTTCTGGTTCAAAAAAGAATTCAGTGATTAGTGATTAGTGCGATGGAAACTCGGAGACCAGCGCTTCAGAGTCTACAGGCAACAGGTTTGTGTTTGAAACATCGGCCAGTATAAGCCTTGTCATACTATAGTCAGTAAAGTCTTGTACACTACTCGTAACAACTGATTTATTGGCTATTGTAATAACTGTTGGGCCAGGTTCACTTCTTTGTGAGGACCCCGATGAATTATCCCATATTTAATTATATGAAGAATTCTAATTTTATTGGATTGATTTAAAATCACATGAGATATATAGTCTCGAATTAGGTTTTTTTTGGATAGAAAAACAAGCTACCGTTCGAGAGAACTTCTGCCTCCTTGGACTTGTTTTTCATCCAAGAGAGTAAACAACCTAACAACACAACAAGTCAGAAAAAAACTCATGCAAACAGTCGCAATTCTGCTCTCAGTAAATAAGAAAAGATCGACAGTTTTTGAACCAGTTTTCTGGTTACAGCATCCGACTTCCAGTGGGCAGATGGAGGTAGAAACAATGTCGGATTGTCCTGAAATTTGATGAGCGTGTTTCTAACTTATCAATTTTTGATTTGAAACTGATGGTGCATTGTTTGGAGATGTATAGGCTGAGTTATGGTAGTCCAAGAGGGCTATAGTTTTTCCGACGAATTTGTCTGTTCATCTTGTTACGTCGATCTGATTTATTACTCGATTAGTTTACCTCTAGTGGTATCTAGAGAGGATTTTATGTATCAATTATTTCACTGATAGTGGAGTTTTGATGTGGGATTCGGTCTAATGGTTTTTTACTCCTTACGTCGAGGAGTTTCCCGTGTAAAAATCGTGTTTTTGTATTTTTATTATTTTCTACTCTACTTTATTTGCTTACTAACAGGTTAACACAAATAGAAGATGATTTATTCCATAATATTTTGTGTCATATTTCCCATCAAAAACACCAACAACACACGGTTAATATTATGAAAATTATTCAAGTCTCCTTCTCCTTAATTATTGTATTAGTGTGTTAGCTAGCATTTCACAGTAGCAGCCGGAAAGCTACCACAGAATAAGACGTCTTCGAATGACAGGATACTTCCTACATGTAAATATTCTTTTCTTGTAATAATTCAATTCATGTAGCTTTCATTACTAGCCCTAAGCAAACTCAAATTTATCCATCAGTGAGGAACTTCTTGACTTTTTGATTTTTTATTATTAAAGAAGCATTTGACATTTAAATTTAAATGCAAATTGATTAATGATATAGGAACTCTATCAAAGGTTTAGTGATCCACGGGTCGACTTCGGATGATAACTTTCGAAAAGGTTGAAGACAATCTGAATTATGACTCCTCTTAGCATGTCTACAATAATCATCATATGCAATACTCCCTCTTCCCAATATCAATACAATGGGAGTACCTTAATTGTGCATATTTGTTGATATAAAATTAGATTTATATCATGAGACGATCAAATATCATTAAATTATATTTCAACATTAAATTAGTGACTTTTTTTCATCATTAAAACGAAAATAAAACTTTTTAAAATACGTATCGAATAGTATAAAGAAGTTAAATATCATTCCCTCCGTCGTATATTCTTTGCAACGACTACATATTTTTTACTATTTTTTACGTATGGATACAATATCATTTTCTTATTAAATCATGTCAGATTATCCCACAATTGATATACTAATCAACTGTATAAGATCGGACATTGTTTTCTCGGTCAACTTTTTGACAAGGTTTAACGCTCCCAGACATTAAAATGGAATCAAGTATGATATGCCTTATTTACATGGAATGACAAACATGAGATTATTCTATTCTCGGAACTCTAAATCTGATCTCGTCGGGTACGTCGATGCTGAATACTTATCAGATCCACACAAGATTTGGTCTCAAACGGAATATGTGTTCACATATAATGACACAAGTATATCCTAAAAATCCACAAAATAAGACCTCGTGGCCACTTCTTCAAATCACTCGAAGGTCATCGCCGTGTACGAGATGCGTATGACTCAAATTGATAATCCAACATATCCTACAATCATGTGCAATCTTCGACATCGAAACGACCGTAATCCATAAAAATAGTATAGTCTATGTTGCACAGTTCAAGACAGTGTTTATAAAGAATTACAGAACAAAATACATCAATACAAAATATTTCTATACTCATGATTTTCAAGACGAAGAAGTCATCCGCATTCCAAGACGAAGAAGTCATCCGCATTCCACGAATTTAATCGTGCAACAATCTTTTTTATAAGGGGTTTTTCCTAAACTGATCTTTTTTATAAGGGGTTTTTCCTAAATCATCTTTTGAGTAGTTACGATACAAGATCGATTTGCGACATCTCACGAGTTTCCCGTTACGGTGATGCTCATTTTAGAAAAGTCGAATTGATACTATTTTTTCCATTGGGTTTTTTCCAAGAAGGTTTTAATAAGATAATCGATAATACCCATTATTCATATTATCCAAAAATATCGGTGCACATATATAAAGACGAAATCAAGGACTTCAATAATTACACAACATCAGAAAATCCTCTATTATATATAAATTAATACTCCTTATTTTTTTTCCCAAAACACATCTTTTATAAGAACATAGCATAGTCTATATCTCGACCGGTATTAGTCTCCTCTAAAAAGATGGCAACAGATGTTTTGCGGCCCCATCGGTACACCTCCTTAACAAGGCTCAACTCCAAGATTAAGCATCCATCGTGATACTAATCACTTTATTCTACAAATGCCTTAGATACCACACACGTTTTCGACTTGTAATCCGCAAACAAATATACGATATCAATCAGTACAAACACGTACGAGAAGATCAAGGATGGACTATTTTATTAAACAAGCTTTGAAGTTGCAGCTGACAACCTTGTATATTATCTCAATACAACATTACCTTCGCTGCATAAGTTATTATCAACTAAAACCAAAACAATAAACAGAAATCAAACGATCATCAAACACAAAGTTCAACCGGTGTAACCACCAGTGCCATATCCAGTGTTATACCCGCCGGCCCGGGGATTATGCCCCGGGATAGGCCGCCCCGTCCCGGTATTACTCCCATACGGATGACTCCCCACCACTCCTTCCTCAACATGCCCGGCAGGCACACCGGACCCATGCCCGGGCACCGCCGACATAACGTGTGGGCCCGTGGTGTACCCGGCTCGAGCCTCGGCGGTGTTGGCCATCTTTTGTGCGGCATTGTGCTCGCGGGCCTCCTGCTTCTGGTACTCCGCCTCGGCCATCCTCGCCTCCTTTTTCTCCGTCGCCATCTGTTTCTGGACGGGATCGTGGGCGGTCATCTTCTCGGCTTTCTCTTGGAGGGTGGCCTTCGTCTTCTCCATCCCGGACTTGGCGGTCGCCGCCACGTTCGACGCCGTCTCCTTCACCGTCTCCGCTGCCTTCTTCCCTGCCTCCATCTTGGGTTTGGTTTCTATGAGCCGATCTTGAATGGCTTGTATGCGATTTGAGTTGCAACGAGTGATGTACGTTCTTGTGATTAAGCAACAATGTACTTATATAGAAAGTGGCAGTGATGTGTCATTGGGGACACGTCGATTGGTTTGGACACGTGGTGTCGTGAGAGCGTCGAGAAACGCTCGACTCACCACGTGTCCTGAGGGTTGGGGGTAAGGTGGAGGGCTGCACAGAGGTGCATCATATTCAGTATGTATGAATATGTGTTATCTTGATGCAGCGTGGTTTTATAAGTTATCATGAACTATGACTCACCACGGATTATATTCAATGAACTCCAGCTGGCTATGCCAAGGCAGAAGGGGCAAGGGCAACAATGTCCAATCCCATACCTCCATAAGAGCTAAACCCTTCCTACAGCAATAATCACCTGTTTGGATGATTCCAGACTAGTAAGGGTTTCAATTCTAAGACAATTTCGATTGTTCACACATGGTAGGTTTTGGAACGATCGGCACACATGGTTAGGCTTAATCTTGTCCAGAATTCCTTTCCTAAAAGGAAAAAAACACTTGTCCAGAATATATGTACTCCTAATACAATATCACATTTAAAACTGAGAGCTCAGAATAATCAAACTATATTCCAATCGTTTCATATTAATTATAATCGTACATATGTTGAATTTGGATAGAATTTGATTAAGAAAAAAAAATATTTTTTAAGTGATAATGAAATTTGTATAACAATTAAGATAATAAGATGTATTATAATATGTTTTCAGATGAGGTGATGAAAAAGATGAAGCTAACAAGATACAAAACCATGTAATTGCGATGAAAATTATTTCGTAGGTTAGCCACCAAACTTGCCGATGTGATGCCTTGGCCATTTCTAATGTCAAATACTATATCAACACACTTATAACAGAACCAAATCATATATCAAGAGTAATGATGGATACCAATAGATAAATCTACAGTTTTACTGATTTTCTTCAGCACAGGGGAACCACAGAGTCCGTACATCGGCGCCTCGACTGCTCCTCGTATAGCAGGAACATCCCCAAATCCACAAGAAGGAATTACATTCCACTAAAGCCGAAAAGAGTGCGACCGACGATGACATACAAACCACGATAACTACCACCTCCACAATTACCCTTTTGCCCCTCTTGAACAGCACAAGCAAACCGGCGCATGCCAGAGCTGTCTGAATAGATTCCATAGGCATGGGCCTTTCCAAGTAAACATTCGCCAACCTGATGGGACTGATTCCGAAGAATCAGATGTTGAGATCATTCAAAGAGAAAACTGATGCTTCACCTAGCCGATGTCAGTATATTCGGGAAGCAAAGTCAGGTCTTCAAGGCCTGAGATCAGTCCTGATTCATTGGAATGAGGTACGCAACTCATAAGTTCTGAAGAAGATTCTTCATCAAGGCCACGCATGATTTCATCGAAAGGTGACTCCAGGACAACACCGGTTGGAAATACAGAAGGAAGAGGATCGGACGGTAACTCCACATTGCTGGGGAAGACTGAGGGAGGCAGTTCACCGTACAGCAGAGTGTCAGAAGACTCTGAGCCTATTTTTCTCGCCTTTGACTTGGAATGCTTGTTTGTCTCGGCCGATGAAAGCTTGTGTTTCCCCAAAACTGTTGATCTAGACACTGAGCGAGATTTCAAATCAGAAATTACACGAAATGCAGATGTGGCCCAAGAAACGCTACCATCAAGTGAAGCAGCTGTGGCCACCCTGCAACGTCAAATAGCATTTACAGGAGTTAGAAAGAAATAAAGTATACTCCTATTGTATGAAAGATCCGATCATTTCTTCTGAATGTCCAGAGCAGAAGACACCGAATAGCAGAGGAAAAAGTACCTGAAACTGTTCTCGGCCACTTGTTGAGTGTGTCTAAGTTGGTTTTCTTCCGAAGGCAGGTTAAGTGAAGATGATGACACTGAACCAGGTATCGACAAGGTAATTATAGATGGTAAAGTGACGCCGTCAGTTCCCTCCCCAACTTCTAGTGTTAAATCCAACCTCTCTACAGTTGGTGTAGCTGCATTCTTCTGTATCGACATTGTGGCCAAGCCTCTAGATCTTTCACTATCAGCATCATCAAGAGCTGCTCTGAGTGATTTCCTACAATTATGCAAATTGGTGAACTTGAACTTCTCTGATTTTCCTCTGGCTCCATTCTGAGTAGTTGGGTAGAGCATACTACCAAATAGCCTATTAGCACCAACGCCATCACCCCGAGAAACCAAGGCGTTCCGCTGCTGAACCCTCCAAGCAGAAGAAAGAAGGGCAGTGAAGTGCTTTTGAAGCAGCAACTCACGATCAGGAAGCTCCATAGCAACATCCAACAGTGTATGAATATGTTCCTAACACCAAACAAACATATTCATGAGTACATCGGAGCAGTTATCCCTCAAGATCTTGTTTATGATAGAAACATATGCATTCAGCAATATAACCATCCTGAATTAGGCTTACATGTCACAGAAAGATGAACTAGATAGCAGCATGAATGAAACATCCAAGAGAAAGCAGGAGGATGGAGTAAGAAAAACCAAGGAGCTCAACACTTGATCATCCACATTTAAATACGGCAATCCTGACTTTGGATCTTGCACCACAGTTTTACTTGAAATTTGAAAGCAAACAATAAAACCCACTGCCATTTCCAGATATCTTTACAATATTGCAACAGAAAAGCTAGAAACTATTTGCGAAAATGGTGAGCATCAGGCACAAGAATGTGCTATTACAATTGCTCCATTGTTACCATAGTTTGACAAAGGCAACACTAAGAAAACAACAATTTCAACACACCTCGTCAAAAGTCATTTTCTAGCACACATACTAACAGGAAAAATATGAAATCCTCTTTAGAAGTTATGTTTCTAAAGGATACTAAGCATAAACTTACGCAGAATTTGTACTGACACACTTAATGGCCCTTACAAGCTTATCAGCAATTAATATTAACCATTAGTCCAATGAAACAGTTTAATACGACTCATAACATAACAAGCTTTGGAGGTCACATGCAGAACCAAATATTATTACCTCCGTCACTTTAAGAAGAGTTTTTGCAGGGACAGCACTGCTCGCTTTTTCTGCATTGAGACTGTCACCTGTGGACAAAATATATTTCTGGCAGAGCTCCCTGAATCTTTCAGCACAATGAACAGGATGGCGAAATCTTCCCCTAAAAGATCCTCCTGCAGTCATACCATACAGAGTATCACTAACCAACCTCCAGTTTGTGTCATATTCATGAACAAGAGCACACAAGACTGCATCCTCTGACGGAGACCACGGATCTGGTGACGGAATATAATCGGATGACCAAATGTTTCCCTTTTTCTTCAACTTTTCTGGTCTCAACATCAGAACTCTCTTGACTGGCATGGCGGTGATTGATATTCTACCTTCCACCTTACCCTTGCTGGATAGCTTCGGATCCATGTCAATGGCTCTACCCTCACTCGGCATTATATTCCTACTCTCTTCATGCTTCTTATGAGAAATATGGGATGCTGGACTTGGAGAAAATTGGACAATGGATTTCTTCTTGGCCTTCTTAGGTTTGACCTCAATATCTTTCTCTTCTTCACTATCAGAAGTAGATTCATCCTTCTTCCGCTTTTTGTGCAGATTCTTATGTGGCACTTCAGTGACAAAATGATGGTTTAACATCATAGGTTCTATGGTTTTTTCTTCTGCAGGTATTGAGGTTGAAACCAAAGAACCCTTTTTAAGGGATTTAAACTTGGTTTTCTTTGTCTTCTTTTTCTTCTTTGGTTTCGGCCTAGCACTTTCGAATTCATCATCCCTGTTCATGCAAGCAAAATACAGAAGAGATACTTAGATCCAGGATGCAAAGGCATGAAGACCTAAACACCAGCGACCCCAAACATGCTTTATCTTATTACATAGGATTGGCTACATAAATAAATATAAAATAGTTACTGTATAAAATACCAGAAAATAATAATTGACAAATGAAGCTTTCAGCAATTGATAATCTTAAACAGTAACCTACATGGTAAAGTCAAGCTTTGCCTCTTCCTCCTCCTTGGCTCTGTTCTCTAGCTCTTCCATCAGTTGCTGCGACAAAAAAAAAAAAAAAAAAGGAACTCATAAGACATAGCATTCTCAAAAATTCCACCTTCTTCAATACAACCTAATTAAAGCTACTAACTTGATGCTGAGCCAAAGCCTCCACTTGCTGTCGATATGCTTGTGTTGCAAAATCAGTATCCCAACCTACAAGAGAGCAGTAAAAAAATTAATTAATTTCACTCGTAAGAAATCATTACCAGGAAATTGTTATGAATTACTGAAAAATAACAAACAGAAAATGCAGACTTGCATACTTTCATATACAAAGGGCTCTTCATCATCATCAATCTCAGCTTCCATATCCTCTTTTAGCTTCTCAATGCGCTCCAGCTCCCATTCTGTCTCTTCAAATTGAACCTGAGTATCAACAGCATTTTTGTCAATGATAGGGTCCCAAAGCTCCAGAAAGCGAATGGCATATCTGTCTATCGGACGCAGCTGATTCTCAAAAGATGATACTGCATCTCCTGCTGCAACAGCTGCTGCAGCCATCTGTTTGACATCAGCTATCATATCCACATCTTCGTTACAGTCAAGGCTGAGGGATTTCTCTCGCTCATGGTCATTTCCATTTGAAGGAGTCAAACCCTCTTTGTTTGACGTGATAACTAATCCATTTGGATCAGCAGACTCATCCACTCTCCAATCATCGTCATTTGCTAAGTCATCATCTTCAGAACGTCCGGTTACTTCCTCAGTAAATTCTTGGTTGTCAACAGCCGCTTCCTCCTCCACCTTCTTCAGTGCCATATAATCTGCCTCATCTTCTGCATTCTTCAAGGCAGCCTCAAGATCTGCATTAGACACCGAGACTTCAACTCCATTATCAGCACTTTCCTCTTTCTGTAAATTTTCAGAAGGCAGCACACTGTGACCAGAGAACAACTCTATGGGATCAAGCTTCTTGAAGAATTCTGTATTATAACCGCCACTCTGTATAACCAGGTTGTCAAGAACCCGTTTCTGATTTGCTTTCTTTAAGATATTCTCTTCAATGGTACTCTCACTTATCAGTCGATAAATATGAACTTCACGCGTCTGCCCTATGCGATGGCATCGGTCTTGAGCTTGTTGGTCCATGGCGGGATTCCAATCGCTATCATAGAAGATAACGGTATCTGCTCCAACTAGGTTAATACCTACACCTCCACTGCGGGTTGATAAGATGAACAAAAATACTTTGGGATTGGTGTTAAACCGCTGCATCAAAGTCTGCCTTTCCTCTGGTTGAGTTGATCCATCCAAGCGCATGTAGGTGTAGCCATATAAATTGATGAAAGCTTCCAATATGTCCAGCATCTTTGTCATCTGAGTGAAAATCAAAGCTCTGTGACCTTCTGATTTTAACTGTCTCAGCAGAACTGCAAGCTGCTGCAACTTACCACAGTCAAACTGTATCAAGCGTCTGTCTGGAAAGTACAACTGTCTCCGAACTATAGCAGGACGTATTGGAGCCAAAAGAGGCAGCATGAGTTCAGAGCACTGTTCCTTGTAACACTGGTTTACGAAAACAGATGTTGCAATTTTACTACACCAGCAAAATGGAGGAGGAGCCCTTGCTGCAGGGATGGCAAACATAAAGGACTCGACCAGATCAATCATTTTTTGCAACCGTTCCTCAGGTGACAGGACAACATTAGCAATCTTGGAGGAATATTCATAAGAAACAGGGTTTGACTTATGGAGCTGTATATCATAAAGAGGATTCCCCACCGTCAAGAGATCACACAAAGTTCTCGAATATAAAGGCCTTTTCCGGCACCTCAAAGAATTCCACCATGCAATATCTGCAGCTCGCTCCCTTGCTTCTTTCAGTCTTTCCTCCAAAATTGCCTTCCGAATATCTTCAAAGATGCTGGTTCCACAAGATTCTCTCGGTTGCTTGAACTGAGGACAGATGTCTTCTAAACTACTTATATTTACACGCTCCTCCATCAATCTTGATGGGACAGCTAGAGATTGGGTTGCATCACTTTCCCACGAAGTCATCTCGAAATCCAGGAATGTAAAAGTCAGTCCTAGGGATGACAAGTTCACACTAGAGAATGGACCAGATGATAGTATTGAGCAAACTGCAGAACTCAACTGCATATGAATTCCTGCCATATCAAAAGAGCTCACAATTGGACGACCCTCAAATAAGTCAGGATGATTGCAAACTTTACGGAGTTGCATTATAACATTCAGCATCCCAAAAAAGTTAGTACTTGCAAGAGTAGCTTGTGTTTCAGAGCTAGCAATGAAATCCTCGTATAAGTTCCGCTGCCGCTTTGATAGTCTACAGTATATCACATGCTCATGCTTCATTGGTAGCTGTTTCTCCACATCTCTTTTAAGACGACGGAGAATAAAGGGGCGCAGAACATTATGCAAGCGATCAACAACCTCTTTGTTGACCTTCTCTTGTCCCTCTACCATTCCTGATATTGGATTGCTGAACCAGTCCTTGAATTCCTGGTGAGACTGAAAGATGTGGGGCATCAAGAAATGCATCAATGACCAAAGTTCCATTAGATCATTCTGCAACGGTGTACCTGTTAATAGGATACGCCTCTTCGAGTTGAAGTTCAAAAGCGTTTGCCATCTCTGAGATTTCCAGTTCTTTATAAGGTGAGCCTCATCCAAGATCAGATATTTCCACTTCTTCCGCTTGAAAGCTTTAGAATCTTGTATAACAAGCCTATATGTGGTTATGCACACGTGAAACGAGTTTGGTTTCATCCAACCTTGCCGTTTCAACTTCCTCTCCTTCGCACTTCCGAAATAAGTCAAGATTTTAAAAGCAGGGCACCATTTCAGAAACTCGGTCTCCCAGTTAAGCATGACACTTGTTGGCACGACAATCAAATGAGGGCCCCATATCCCTTTCTCACATGCTAGGTGTGCAAGCAACGCAATAGTCATGATTGTTTTTCCAAGTCCCATTTCATCAGCTAGTATCCCATTCAACCGCTTCTCGTACATTGTCACAAGCCAGTCAAGCCCGATATGTTGATACTCACGAAGTGGATACTTGAGAAGAAAAGGGAACTTTGTCCACACTTTTGTTGTAGAGAAAGTGTTTCCTGTTGGCTGCGCAGAGCGAGCAGCTGCTGCTGCATCAGCAATCCTATTCTCCCTCTCAATCCCATCTCCAGAATCTACTTTCAGACTAGGAACTTCTTGTTCGTGAGAAGGTGAATCTAGCAGCAGTTTATATGAATCATCCTCATCCACATTGTTAGGCTCATCTTCAGCTCCCACAGAATTAGCAGAAGAAGCATCATCGTCCTCCTCGGGTTCTTGATCATATGATGTATCTGAATAAGGGGAGGAGTACTCTGATTCGTCCGTAGAGCTTGCAGCCGCAGAATCCTGAGAGAGGACAATAGAACACACATGTGAAAAAGGGCATTGAATGTGAGGAGTCAAAGAGGGATACACCTAACTCCGCACAAACCTTTCTATATCCCTCCAATATTGCATCTAATGGTACTTCGCTTTCTCTCTGTAGCAATCCAATCTGCAATATAACATTTCAAATTTTCAACACAAATGACAAATTAAATCCATCACAAGCCACGGTCAAAACTAGAGCGGTACACAAACTGAGTCGGGTCGAGTTTTGGCGAACTGGAGTCAAACTTTTACTATTCATTTCGAGTCGAATTCCAACCCGAGTAGAAAAAGTTCAAGTTTAAACCAAATTCAATAGAAAAGTTCGAGTTCAAGTGGTTCGTCGGACAACAATCGAAGCAGAATTCAAGCCATACCCAAGTCAGACTTTTACAATTCATTTCGAGTTTTGACAAACTCGAGTCAAACTTTACTATTCATTTCGAGTCGAGCTCGAACCCGAGTAGAAAAACTTCAAGTTTAAGCCAAATTCAATAGAAAAAGTACGAGTTCAAGTGGTTCGTCGGATAGCAATCGAAGCAGAATTCAAGCCATACCCAAATCAGACTCGAATATTGCGAATCTAATTAAAATTATGAATCTCTTTAGCAAATAAAAATTGTGATATTAATATATTTTACTAGTCAAATATCATACGATTGAGCTTAAAATATAAATTTATGAGTTTACACATAAATAATAACACCACTACTCTTGACTATTATTGCATAATTGTAGGAAATTGGTTTTTTTTCTTGTAGTGATAGTATTATTATGTAACATTTTAATTATATCTTTCTCGAGTTCTATAATCTATATATTTAGTGTTATGAATGAAAAAAAAACTTTTGAAAAGAAAAAAATAGTTGAACTCATCAAATCGAGTTGAGTTCGAGTCGAATTTCAAGTCGAGTATTATTGTTGTGATCTTACAAGTTGAACACGAGTCAAACTCAATAATTTGATAAAAAAAATCGAGTATTGTTCGAGTATTTTTTTTATGCTCGAGTCGAATCGGACTCAAACTACTCACAAGTAGTTTGGTTCGTGTCGAGCCCTAGTAAAAAGGATATGGCATATCTGAGTTGAACTCTCATACATCACACAAGCATAAAGACGGAAGGAAATAATACCTCATCAACAGGACTACTACACTCCGCTTTTTCCAGTTCTTCCTCCTCGTCTAATGTTGCCTCGTCATCCTGAAGATATCAGATTAAGAATGTAGAGGCATAGCTGGAATTAGCAGCTCCTAGACATACGTTGACAGCAAGGGACAAGATCATAGAAGCAGGTTTTGTTGACTGAAATACTTGGAAAGGGAGACGAGGGTTTTCAAGTTGATGTGAGAACTTGGAAGGAGGACAAAGATTAAAGTTTGTAATGTGTGCTAAAGGAGATAAGTAGAGAACAAAGATTATACTTGAGAGAGAATTTGTTAATAGATTTTTATTTTACAATGGAATCTTGAATGTAAGGGGAAGATTTTCAAAATTGGGCAATTTTTCATTCATGATTTTCCATTAAGAAAGCGAACAGTTTGGAAGGGGAGATGTTAATATGCATATTTTTGAAGTATATGGATGTTTATGCCAAAAATTCAAAACAATGAGGAGGTTATATGCCCTTTCCCTATTTGTGGGGGTGGGGATGAAGATTGGATAAACAATAGGAAACAATCGAGCAGGATGTAATCTTAAGCCAAAGATAAAACCTAATTAACCCCGTCAAATGCATAGTCTTGGAAGGCAAGATAACACATTTTGACTCCTGTTACAAATATAACAGAGAGACCGTTTCTTGTCATCATTACTAACACCAAAGATTTAAGATGCCTACGCATTGTAACTTATTACACAATGTACCCTCCTGTCATCTATGGAACCATTCCTAAATAGTGAAGACAGTGAAGTACTAATTCATAATTATAACTTGATTGTTGGGATGAGTATTAAAAATATAATTCCTCCTGCTATGCAACAAATAGGTTCCTCTGTCTTTGTTTTAATAGTTCTACACAGTACATGCAGTGCTCCTCCCGGTTGAAAAAGGAGAGGCAATGCATTATTCATCTTTTGAATAGCAATGAGGAAAAGCTGGAAAACAAGCCATGAGATGTGGGGGGGTTTCAAAAACATACCCTGTCATCCCCGGCTGCTATAATGAACTCATCATCTTCCTGAAAAGTACAGGATATAAAGGATGATTACAGAATCCAGGAGCATGCACCATTGCTTTAACAAAAGCATGAAAGGCCGTGGCCCCAGAAATGGGCAAATTTGATCATTATATAAAATTAGGTAAATTAGTAAATCGGTATAGTGAGCCTTAACTTTAAGGTACAAACAAGCTCAAAACGAAAATATGAATGTAAGGGTTCTATTACCTGCTCCTCCTCAAACTCATAGTCCGAGTTTTTACTTTCTGAACGTGGAGACCGTTCCGTCCTACTGTCAGGTTCATAAGGTTCTTCTTCTGATGAACAGCTTTCAAGTTTGCTGAGAAGACCGCCATTTACACCCTGTGATTAACAAGACAAATTAGGCTGATATTGAACATATAGATTAGAGAGCAATGCGATGATCAACTCACAACTTACACAACCATTGATGAATGTTTGTGAACTTCCACTCTGGATATGACCATCAGCAGGAGTTTCTAGTCGGTCTGTGGCAGGCATCAAATTGTTGACAGTAAGATCTAACATTACAAATTAAGATAATTAATTGACTGCTATTCGAGTTCCAAGCTAAAAGCCAAAAACGACAGAAAGAAGTTGATGAACTCTTACCAGTAACAAGCTCATCTTCTCGAGAAGCTTTTTCAGCAAAATCACTTTTACCTTGACTACTTTCTCCATTAGCTGAAATTTTAAAATAACTGAAAATTAAGAAAAATTACTGATGGAGCATAAATATTCTGAACCAGTCAATCTACATAGTTCAGTCATCTTCAAAAGGAAAAGCAAATGTTGTATCATCACCGTCAAGGGTCAAAATTTATGGAGGCTAGTATAATGGTTTGGAAGGACTAGTACATGTTACTTATGACTTTTGTTCAAACACTGGTTAAGATGTCAACCAGTCGACGGAGAGACTAATCAACACTATACGTTGTATTAAAAATGCCAACCCACTAATACTAGTAAATTAGTGTTACATTATGATACTTATGGTACTGGAAAATGGGACCACACATGAGAAGGTATTGGATCAAGAGTAGACCTTCATTAGAGGAGTAGCGCTTTAGTAGCTCTTCAAGAGGCAGATCTACTTCGTATTGTAATGCCTCCAATTCTTCCCGCCTCTCCTCTTGAGTTATGGTAGCTTCATCTGCCTCGATAGTATGCTCATCATCTTCCTAAGGCAGTAGCAGGAAAACGAAAAAAAATATGGGTCAGGATGCAAGCGTGCGGTTTGCCTAGAGATACAGAGAAAAGGAGCCGAAAGCGTCGTTGCAAGCATGAATTTAAGAAACAAAAAAAAAACGAAAATAACAAGAACGGAGAATAAACCATTTCATCTTCTGATTCTATGCTGTACTCATCATCGATCTCAGCATTACCTGATCCACCATCTGCAAAAAAATTCACAAGTTATTTCAACGAGATACTATGGTTGGAGTTGAATAGAACAATATCAAATGTTCCAGATACCTGGAAGTGATTCTCTGTGGTCATGGATATTGCTACTCTTGTCTTGTTGATTACTAAGCATTTCTTCTCTCGTGCACTGCCTTGTTGGTTCACCAGGATCCGGGGCACCCAAAAGATTTTCAGCAAGCATGGTAGAGTACCTATTCATCCACAGAAGATATATATTATGTTCACAATCATTAATCACCAAAAATGTGTACCATGGAGAAATCATGTTAAATCAACCTTTCAGTTTGCCCTAAGAGATACTCAAGTTGTTTGTCCATAGCCTTCTTCTTTATATCATCGAGTTCCAACTGATGTTTGTACATCACCTGGAAGATAGGAAAGGATAGGTTAGAAATTGAATTGGAAAAGAAGATTTTCAAGAGGTATATTTTGAAATATTGTGATTGAACATGCCAACTTCTCTATCTTTGTCCAGAACTTTTTTACATCCTTTGAAATACCGAGTGCGATCTTCCTCAACCGTTGCTCTTCCTCCTGATGTCATTAACAAGCAACTTATGGGTTATATCCATTACCACAGTGAAAGAAGTCAAACAGAAAAAACAAAAAGGCTCCCTACTTCATTAGCAGTTACAGTTACAGGTACAATCCGTCAAACACAGAGGAATTAGAAGCAAAACCCAGGTCTCGAAACCACATCTACTACCTTCAGTTTTTTCTCCTCCCTCGTCGCCGGATCCAACATTCCTTTGCTGGCACGTAAAGCAACCTTCTTCGCTTGAGCCAACTTCCATTTTCTCTCTGCTTCAAAATCCTGACACAATTTGATTCACAGACTCAATTATACTCAACCCATATCTACGACATAACGTTAATCACCACAGTGAAATAGAAAGCTATATTTCAATCAAATCAAGCATGCATATTAACCACAGATGATTACCTTCGACAGCCAGATCATCTCTTCTATGACGTGATCCCAATGAGCTTTAGGGCGTCGAGGTTCCCTAGGAGCCTCAAATGCCTGAAACGTATCGTCGAGATGAAAAGAATCAAGAGTCAAGATCCCATTTTCAGAACTTGGTTGATAACCAACTAACTGGACCAAAGGGCCAATTCGAACAATTAAGATTTTATTCTCTCATCCACTAAGATAATCAAGATGATAACTGGGCCGATCCCAATCAGCAGAATCAAACGTCGAGACTACTATCCGAGGACAGTACCAACTATAATCAAGACACGAGTATTCCGCCACATCAAATACAGAACTTGAAAGTAAAGACCCACTTAGGTGAACTGTAGTTCTTGTTTGTGCTAATGGCTAGAAAATAAGCCCTACACACTTAAAAAATGACGTTCTTATAACTTAAAAAACTAGAG
Source organism: Drosera capensis (assembly GCA_001925005.1). Classification (NCBI taxonomy): domain Eukaryota; kingdom Viridiplantae; phylum Streptophyta; class Magnoliopsida; order Caryophyllales; family Droseraceae; genus Drosera; species Drosera capensis. The sequence continues at coordinate 19,491 of LIEC01009567.1, read as the reverse complement.
AGTCCTTATTTGTTCAAACTTAAAATAGTTGAAGTAGGCAATGTCAAACTATTACATGCTCAAACCAACATGCCTAAGATGCTTATACGCACATCAACACTAACAGTGACTTCGATGTTTCATGGCTCATAGCATGTGCATAGAAACACTCTGCTGTAACAAGAGAAACTATTGACTATCATTTCATCAGCTGGTAAAATCCTCAGCGTCAAAATCCACAATCATATTCACACATGCACACACACCAATTGGAATCTGAATCGAACCTTTTGGCGCCGAGCTCTCGAGTCATGGTCCAGTTTCGACCTCGGACCCTTCGAGGCCATAGTTCTTCTTCACTCACACCGCAGCCACATACAGAACAGAACCACCACAGCAAAAAGAGGAGCAAAGAGGTCGATGGTGGCAGATGACGACGAAGAAGGAGAAGGGAAGGGGAAGCGACGGAGAGGGGAGCTGTTTGAGTGATGTTTTGGAGGTGTGTGTCTGAGGTCTCAGGGCGGATCGATCCTGGTTGGCTGGATGGATGGATCTGAGTGTTGGAAGAAACTAGGGTTTGCTATTTGTCGACAAAAAGTAATATTTTTGTTTCGAATTATATGTTACAATTTAATCCGAAATTTTATATAAAAATTAAATTAGATGAATATATTATATTTTTTTATGATAATAAAAGTTGATGTGAATATATTTAAAAATATGTGGAAGAAATTAGTCGGATGTGATTTCCAATAAAAAAAATATTTATATATTTTAAAATGATAAAAAAAATATTTTTAAATATAAAATGAAAGGAATAATCGATTAATTTTGGAGAAAATTTCAAATTATTTCCGACTGAAAACACTAAGTCCATAAACTTTGGAATTATATATTTGCTCCATTAAACTTTGGGGGTTAAATGCAATACTTAATTTCTCCATATAATTTAACGATTTCACTATTCTAATTAATTAAAATAATATTTTTTGCTAAAATAATACTTTATTTGTTTTGAATTATTTATAATAGTTTAAAAAACACATCTGTTAAGACGAATTTTAATTCGTGTCGTGAAACGATCAAACACTATTTTTTTAAAAAATTATCTTGAAATATTAATCATAATTAAAATTATATAATTTTAATTATTATAATTATTTAACAATATTTTTTAAAATGAGACAAAAAAAAATTATGTTATTGACGTCATATTAAAGTTATGTATTTTAATCTGACGTCAATTACATAATTTTTTTGTCTCATTTCTCAAAATACATATTAAATAATTATAATAATTAAAAAGGTTGTATTTATTGAGAGAGAGAAGGATGGAAATGGTTTAGATAAAAATAAAACAAAAACCCATTTTCCACTTAAACCAAACCTAAATTTTATTTGAAATAAACAAAATTTATTTGACATTATCGATGAAACGAGGTTACTGTTTCCATCTTTTCGATCTGTACTAATCTCTCAACTTCCAATTCAATCCCCCAAAATCCCCAATTCCCTAATCGTCAAATCTCGACTTAAACTCCTAATCAAAACCCCTAAAACATCAAATCCTCACTCAAAATCATAATCAAAAGCAGCTGTTAAGTATATGGCGTTAAGTGTTTCCGGCTCAAAGTCCAAGAGGCTTATCTGTAATTTTCCCATGTTTTCGGGAAAATTATTGTTATCTAGACCTAAATTATATCTAGACTAGTAAACATGGACGAATAATGGGTATTGATTTAAGAACTCATTTGGTAGGTAGATTGACACTAAATGATAGTTAATAAAATAATTATTAACCCCTTTAAATCAAAAGTTCAATAATCTCATTTAATTATTAGTTAATCTTGTTTGGTAGCAACAAGTTTGAGTTATATCTAGTTTCATTCTTATTGTAATTAGTTTGATACAAAAAACGACGGGTTACGAAGGTCGATGGTGATGCATAACGGTACACAGCCAGTAGGTGACAATGCCAGTAGGTGACAATGGACAATGGATGGTCAACGTGTGATAGTCGACGGCGACGTGCGACAGTCGTCTGTTGCGGACAAAGACAAAAACTGACGATAGCAGACAGCAGTCGGCTGCGACTGACGACGACCGATGACGAGAGGCAACAGTTGGTTACGGCAAACGGTGATCGACGGCGACGATCATCGTCGACGGGCGATGGTCAACGATCGACGGTCGGCGGTAGCCGACAGCGGGCAGAGGTCAACATTTGACGGTCGACGATGGCAAATGACGACACGGAGCTAGTTGACGGTTAGGTTATATGATGATGAAATATGAAAGTGAAAAATGTCTATAATTCTAATCCCTGATGCCAATGATGAGATTGATAATGACATGGGGGGAGGTGGAAGTGTTAACGAGGCCATCTTAGGTTTTATCCGATGGATAGGATTAAAAATTCAAATCTTATTTTTTATATTTAATAAGATTAATTATTTAATTTTGATATATAATCATTTAATAAATATGACATATTGGACTAGAGGTGTATATATTTTATTTATATTGCTTTTTAATTTTACTTCAAACGGTCCTTCCGTTTCATAAACTTTATATCGTTTTGTTATTTTGGGATATTCTAATTTTTTTAATCAATTCCTAATAAGATAATTATTATATGGTTAGGAATTAAAATAGATGAAAAAGGAAATTTATATGATTGAGAATTAAAAAATTAAAAAATTAAAAAAATAAATCTAAATTTACATATCCAAAATAAATATTATAAAATATATAAAAGGGAGATAATAGGATTAATTGTTTATGGAAATTTATTTATGATTTTCTGACACAAATACTTCATTCGTCCCAAATAAATTACGATATATTGATTTAAAATGATTATTAAGAATATATTGATTTTGTGATAATTTATTTTTGTTATTCTTGTTGTGTGTGGGGAGTAAATTGTGAGTGGATGATGAGTAAAAATAAAATAAAAATAAAAATAATATAATATAATATAAAAATAATCTGAAATTTTTAACTTTTAAAAATTATTTATTATAAAAATATTGTAATTTATATATTTATTTTTAATAATATATTTAGATCGAACGGGAGAGGGAGCATCTCGAACTCTCTTCAACCTACACATCTCGACCGTTGCTTTCCCCCAAAATCGAAGAATTTAGGCCTTGTTTGTTAGTTGTGCAGAGGAGGGGAAGGATTTTGGTTAAAAACCCTCCATTTTGAGTTTTCGCAGGCGAACAAAATCTCCCAAATTCCCCCAAACAAACATGTGGAAGCGCAAATCCGGCCCCCATGGGGCGGTTGATTCTGACGGAGCACTGTCGCTCAAGCGTATCCACGTCCCGCTATCATCCCCGGACAACGACAAGGAGGTTGTGGACGTCGTGAACGAGGAGGACTGCGATTGCAATCCCGAGGAGGGTCAGATTGATGATGCCTTGATCAAGTCCACTAAGGAGGAGGAGAAGAAGAAGGAGGAGGAGAAGGAGGAGGATGAGGATTTGGATCTATTTGTTGAAACTCCGATACTGATTTTTGCCGAGGGTTCTTTTCCGTGTATGTGCTGTCTTAGTTGAGAGACTTCGTAGCCTACCTCCAGACGCTAAGGGTATCGTGGATGCTCCAACTAAGTTTCAGTTCGGCGCAGGTACATGGGAGGAACTTTAATTTTTTGTATTTGTGTTTTTAATCTTTCACCGTTATATCTCGTTCTCCATGGCGAGGCGAGGCGAGTTTAGACTGTTTCTGTAGTTACTGGAGATGGTATTGCTTAAGTCATCTCCGTTTGTTTCATGTTCTACTTTAGTTCTTCATGTTCTATATACTCTCAGGCTAGATATACGTGGGGAAAGAGTGAAAATGTCAAGTTTCTCCAGCAAGCTTAGGTGTTACTGTTTAAGTTGACCATTTAAGATTGAAACACCATGTGAAATGTTGTTTTTGGGTTTGGGCCGGTATCATTAGGCTCATCTCAAATCCATCATTACCTTATGTTGTAGTCTTCATTGTTCGGTTCAAGTAGAGATGTACAAGTTTGCATGTGTCAGAACACATATTCGACAAACCTTATACAGATGTGAGCCTTGAAGGCGAGGGATATAAGGAAAAACCCTTTCTATATTGTTGAAGACTTTGATGATGAACTTTGTATTAGTGTTCGAGTGTGTATCGTTCGGGAGTAACCTCGAACCTCTTGGTCTTGTGGAACGTATTTGTTAGTTATTTTGGTGTAGTGTTTAAATTTATATTTGAATTCTGCATGTTCTGATTGATTGTGATACAGATCTTTAGGACTGCCATAATTTTTTTTCTTAGTGCTCTACCAACGAGAGAAAATGTGATAGTGATTACTTTTCTTTCGTGAGATTTTCTGCATTTGATTGTTGGACTTCGATATCCACTATGCTATGTACATGTATTCTTTGTTCGAAGCAATGTTCCAAGAAACTGCTGGTTGCACCAGGGGTCTGGGCCGTCAGGCCACCTTATATGGTCTTGCTTTGTTGTGTAGGCGATTATATGTTTTTACTTCATATTCTAAATTGTATATATGATGACATGTTGCAAGAGAGAATACAACTGGGAGATAGACTTGAAGGTACTACATTATCAATTTTACGATGACTTTTAGAGGAAACCTAGATGTCTTGGATCCGATTAGGAACCTGGTCTATAGCTATCTTCTCCAGATATCTTTAAAACATGGCTTTGAGATTGGCTCTGTATGCAAACTGGTGCTCCTCAGATATTCTTGTGACGTCTCTTTTTTATTACCAGGATTTCGATTCTACATTCATCTACACTTTGATTCGTCTGGGGAATTGTTTGACTACTTGACTACATAATGATATGGCTTAGAATTTTCATGTAGAAAAATATAGAGCAGAATTGGGAGTTCAACCTCTTTCTCCAGAGAGTAAGAGGTTGCTTGAAGATGAAAGCATGCCATTTCACACATATCTCATACGAGGTACGCAATTTTTTATTTTATTTTTCTATTTTGAGGTCATTAATCCATATTGGTAGCCCTGTTTTTGCTTCTTTTTTTTTTACCTAATTTGATTTTCTAATTTATTTGTTGAATTCTTTTGAAATATTAAATTTGCATTGGAATGGCAATGCTAATTCTTAAGTTCGTGGAATCATTATTGATTGAACGAACAGTTCTCTCAGAAGCAAAATAGAGAAGTATGTTTACTTGATCTTGTGCTGGTTTACTACATCTTGTAGTTGGAGCTTCTAGACCAAGCTTCGTTAAACAAAGCGTGTGTTAAACTAAATGCATGACCCGAAATTTTATCAATCAATTGTGATTTAGTACTATGTATTCAACAATCAAATGTATAAAATTGAGGACTTTGACGGTTCATTATGAGCTTTTCTTTTTCTAGTATATTGGCTCTTATTTTTAAGTTTTTTCTTTAAAAAAAAAATAGTGAATGCATATGTGTTTCCATCAAGAGATTCGGTAGATGATCTATGTTTGTGTTTTTTGCAACTAGACCCTCCCAATGAACTCTACTAGTGGAGATCACGGGGATATCGGCATTGCACCTTTACCTGTATTGGCATATTCAACGGGTATGTTCGATGGGGTTATTTTTGTTGATGTTGTCAGAGCTTGTTACTATCCAGCTCTAGTTCTAGCTCTTATTATGTTTTTCCTTTGTTGAGAATTCTCTTTGGATGAAGTAAGCACAGACTTTGTGCTTGAATTGGGAAGTTCTCATTATCGATTTAATAAAGATGTTCTCGATTGAATGATTGTTGTTTGGTGAAGTAAACTAATGATTTTTTCTTCATTACGTTTATTGGATTTCTTAATCTTTAATTTGTTCCGAAGTCGGAAGCATAAAATTCGACTTGTATTATGAGTTATGTGTGAAGAGGAGACAGAGGCTGAACAAAATTTTGGTGTCTTGTGCAAGTATCCGTACTGGAATGCCTTAGTGCTTTGGATGCTTGAACCCGATCCTTCTACTTTTCACTACAACTAGGCTCGAATGTGCTGTTTATAGGAGCCTGAACGCTTATTAATACCTATGATCCACTTGTGGGTTTATGTCTAGGTGTGAAGCTTTTTTCAGAAGCTGGATATGAATGAGGCCGTGCATGCTTTCTCTCAGCGCGAGGTTCTTTATTTTTTGCGGATCTTTGTGGAAATATGGGCAAGGATGAGGATGGGTATATTGATGTTAATGGGATTGCCTCCCTTTTTTTTTCCTTTTTTTTTGGAAAAGGAAAAAGGTAGTGAGGATTATTTGAATTTAGCAGTAGTATATGATTTTATGGTTGCAAATACTATTTTGATCAAGTGACTGAAAACGTGATAGCCGTAACTGTGGTTCATGTGAGTTTTGAATTGACTACTTCCTAATGAAAACACATCTGAAGAGGACGGTGAAGACTAAGATTTACTTCAAACTTGCTTTGTCATGGAAGTTCTTCACTTTTTACAAAGAACTCCTTACCATCAGCATTCAAATAAGGACCGCGAGGGCTATTTACCCCCGGCAGTCATTCAGTGGAAACATGGCTGGTTTGTTCGGATGTCTTCTTGCAGCACCGTACTAAATGCATTCATTTCTCTTCTTTTTTTTCTGTTGTTTTTTTTCTCATCAACTACGATGCCTGGTGATAATTGTGTGTTTCAGGAGTAATAGGAGCTTCACAATGGTCTCTTTTTCTGCAGTTGATCATGACGCCTAGGACAGCTGAACACTACAAGACGTGAAGCTTGCAAGGAGTTTGACAATGATCTCTTCATGTTGGCTGGAGATGCTATATCTTGGAAAAGCATCGTCAGCAAATTATTATGGCATCTTCAACTATGAAAACAGAATTTGTAACATGCTTTGAATATGAAGTCAAAATGGCTAAGGAATTTCTAACGTTTGATCGTCCCGTAATAACGATCAAAATTTTTATCGTCATGTGTGTTTGGTAAAAAAAATTATAATCTTTTTAGGACGGAGGGAGTAATAGAGATGTTTACTTTGTAATATATGGAAAGCAATATTACAAAAGATGAACAACCGTCATAATTCAAGTAAATTATCTCTATATACTAAAGTAGAATAGTTTAAAGTTTGTGGTCATATACAATTTCGATTTCAGTTAATTCATATTAAAGCTATCATGTGGCTCAAGTGGGAGAACGGATTGATCCACATGATAATTAATATATATATATAGGATCATCGTATTTGATTAATTGGTATTTGAGTTATGGATTTATTTAAAATATAAACTATTGTAACAACCGTCTATGATAAGGTACTTATAATATCCATTTAATCGCACGTCATTCAGAAAGAGGAGACTGAAGACTCATATTCACTCCAGATCAAATAAACATAATCTTTGCAACGATCATTGTCAACGTTTGTCGTCATTCCCATCAATCGCACAACATCAACAATAATAACGGGAGGTATTCTATTCGCTTCCACGAATCTATTTCGTGCATCTTATTGAATCGGTCGAAAAATGCATTTTACATTGCAAATATAAGAAGTTTGGTTAATTCGAAACAAATCTGACATTTACCGAACTAGGAAAAAAAACTATATATATAACACAAATTTTATAATTAGGGATGTCACTAATTGATAGATCGGTGACGATACGATAATGAGATGCTTGTTACAATTCCCAAGGCTGGTAACCCAAGTCTTATTTAAATCAGCTTCGAACAGAAAAAGAGGACTCCATAGCTACCACACCAAACTCCAAACGACATGATTGTGCAAGTGAGTCTCTGCTTCCTCTCAACACTTTCTCATTAAAAAAAAAAAATTCCTCTCAACATCGATATCTAGCTCCTTCAACAATGAAACTCAAAGCCATGATCCACAACGTGATCTTCGCACGCATCTATCAACTCTTCCGGTCATTATCCAATGCCACGAGGTCCGTCATCCTCGATCTGGTCCATGAATACCAATTGATCTCTTGCAAGGAATTTCATTTTCTTGCAAGGAAAAACAGGTACCGTAACAATGTTCTTCTAGACTCGTTTAGGCTCCATTACAATTGGTGTTCGTCAGCCCCGCCGCCCTCATTATTGCATGTCCTGCCTATGCCTTCCCCTGTTGCTCACGGGAAAGCCGAAGACATGAAACATCAGTATGAGTCAACTACTTGGAACCCTTCTTTCTCCGCGAGTAGCGCCAACAAGGATGATGATGATGTAAGTTTGTGTGATTGGGACGTTGCTGAGAAGCAAGAGGCCGAGGAGCTGTCAAGTTATCTGCAATGGTTGGAGGCGAAGGGCAATGGGAATCCCGAGGACGACGACGACGAGGAAGCTAATGAGATCGATCGGCTTGCGGATCTGTTTATTGCTAGTTGCCATGAGAAGTTCAGATTGGAGAAGATTGAATCTTACAGGAAATACCAGGAAATGCTTGCTAGGGGCATCTGATTTTCTTTTCTTTTCCTTTTTTTTTTTTTTTTTTTTTTGTCCTTTGAGGCCTTTTGTTTTCCTGAATTTTATGATTACTAATATCACCTTCTTCTTCTTTTTATGTTACTGCTTCTTCACTCTTTCCATCTGCTTTGCTTTTGTGATTTTTAATGTAGAGAGTCCCGAGATTGAGGGAAACTGTTTACAGTTGTTGTCTCCATCTTTGTCCCACTTGGTCGCGTGGAAGTTAGTATATTATAGTAGCATCAACTTGATTGTCAGAAACTACATATTGTAAACATAAGAGAGTTTTTATATCCCAAACTACCTATGGAAATCTTAATTTTGTACTTACTACATATTGTTAGATGGAAGGTGGTCGAATAGCGAGAAGGTAGCCGAAGTTGCTATAACCTTATGGAGCATGTGGAACATTCATAAGGCTTCGATCCACGGTTTCCCAAACAAAGTCAGCTGAACTAATTCTTCTCCTTGCAAGAAGAGATGCTACGGAGTTTTCTCATGTTATCCCATCCGCACCAAAGCAGCATCGGCATAATGTTAAATGGGAGTTCCCTCCGCCTGGACGACTGAAATTTAATGCTGACATAGCTATACAGGGTCAAGAGAAGGCAAGACTATTGAGATATTGTTTATTTAATAATAATTAACTATCAATTAGTTTCTCAAGTAGTTTGTTCTAATATTAGATACACGATTGAGTCCAGGAATAAACGGCTGAGATTAAATCGTTCATATTAAAAGCCTAATGTTTTATATATATATTAGCCTAGATACAGTAGTCCAAATATTCCAAATTAGATAATTTGATTGTTTTATTTTAAACCTAGTCAGGAAACAACTTAGTATTTTACAAAAGACTGGGGGATGGTGTGTTACTGGTTGCTGAGGGAAAACCAAGGGAATGATGGTGCAGCCAGTCGTCGGCGAAGCAATTGCTGTCATACTGGGTTTAGATATTGCAAAGTCAAAAGGCATGGAGATTATTGAATCAGACTGCCGCCAAGTCATACGGTTGCTTTGATCCGGAATCGCAGACATCCATGTCTCTACAGGGTGCTGTTGTTCACGACTGTGTGGTGATGCTTCATGATTTTGGTGAAGTTAGTTGCTCGTGGGTGCTTCAGGACGAAAACAAAGCTACGTATGAAATGACTCGTTGACATATGATGCTGATAATGTATATGAATTTAAATTATCAATCACTAATAGACAAAGGGATCGGACAATCTTAGTTTGCATGCATTGTCATGGTTTTTAATCCAAGAAAGAACAAATAGCGACTAATTAAAGGGCGAGATGCTATCAGAATCCAAAACTTACATGCCAAAGAAGGGATAACTAGGTGTAGTTATTTGTGCCAGGGTTGTGGCATTGTCTTCTCGGACGGGTATTGGAAGCAAACAGCATGTGTAGAATTAGTGAACAATAAGACTAAGAATGAGGCCAGGATGAGATTATTTGTACTAACAAGATATACTTTTTTTTTTTCTTCAGATAACCCATCATTTTAGAACTTCAACATAAAGTGTGCTTGATGTAGAGCACATTAGATGGATGATCATCGTAGGAAGTTTCCCAAATTGTGTGCGAACGAGTGAGGGCAAAACACATTAAAAAGGTTAGTATTGATCTACGAGGTCGATCGTTTCGGAGCATAGTAAACAATTCTTGGTAACAACGTGGTAATAAGGATTGACCGAAATATTATGATTATTCTCAACATTACGATTGACTTTCATGTCAATTGTTAATTATTGTTTGTTTCCTTCTTTATTTTTAACTTTATGTTTATCTGTTGTTGTCATGAATGCAATGATAGAAAACATCAGCTGGAACAAATTGTGCTAATAGGTGGCGTAGAACTGGCATTCTAAAGATACAACAAGTTTGAACAAGTTAGCACGCACGCTATGATACAATGTGCAAGAGAAGAAAGCATATTACAGCTGCCATAACAGTTGGTATGGTGATGACATCAAAATCAAATATAATAATCATCAAAAAAAATCCAAATCATGAATCATGAGAATTCGAAAAAGCCATAGAATCAAAGTATGTAAATGAGTGGGTGGGATAACAATGAGGAAAACCAAAGTGGAGAGCTGCCATCTTTTCCTCACGCATTTGTAATGATTTGGCGAACCATCTCAATGAAGCAACTCAAACTTTCGATTCACGCATGAGAGCATGTCAGCAAACAAACAAACAAACCAACAGGGAAAAAAATCAAGAGCAGTACAAAAAATCTTATAAATGACTTCAATTTGTCAATCATTGGCTCGTGGAGTAGGTAGAATCCTGACGTCAACTTAATAATGTTAAAAGCCTGCAGTCAGGGCTACTACGTTAATTCTGGCAACAGGCAACATATGACGTTAGACTAGAACGAGTACCGTAATCACTGGCTGTCACACATCTCACTCCCCGATCGCAAGTGCATCACAAAGATCTTCCTTCCTTTCAATCATACAGACAGTGAAACTTGTAGTATTTGTAAGTTAACCATGTTTGACTTAGCAGTATACGTAAAGTGACAGATTCCATAAAAGAAAGATAAGCCACTCTGGTGGCAAAGATATACTCCTTCGATCTCATAATGAGTATAATAAATTGAACCATACGAAATTTTATATGCATATTGAATTTTCATGGAATTTGATGAAGAAATTTTTTTTCTATAATAATGGAATTTACCGTAATAATTGTGAAAGGAGAAATGAAGTGTATTATACCTATTGATTTATAAATGTTGCACTTATTATGGAATAGAGGCAATACAATATTAGTCAAATTCAGTTATAATACACCCATATTTCTTTTTTTTACAAATGCAATCAAACTCAGTTACGATACATACATTATCTTCTTTCCCAACTGTTACGATAAACCTCACTATTATAAAAAAAATACTATATTCTTTCTTCAACAAATTTCATAAAATTTCAACACATATATAAAATCTCGTATTGATCAATTCGTTGTATTAAACGAAAAGAGCATTTTTTTTTAATAGAAAACGAAGAGAGCCTTGTCAAGTTGACTACTCCCTCCGTCTCATTCGACCTGACACGATCATTTATGTATGTGTTGAATTAATAAAAACAATATTTTTGTCCTTATAAATGTGTGAGATAAAATAATGAAGAAAAAAAGAAAGAGAAATAATGGTGGATGTATTGATGTGATATAAAATAGAGATAATTTGATATTTTTATATTAAAAAAATTGATTAAAAAAATTATAATTTAAATAGAACGACCTAAAATTATATATTATAATTTAAATAAAATGAAAAAATATATATATCAGAATATTCATTTCTGCATGGATTATCTAATATTGAGGGTGGTGCATGTCAGAGTGAAGGCACCCATTCACGCATGCAAGCAGTGGGGAGCCGTTTGGTATCCTGGAATGAATGGGTGAATGGAGTATCCCATTCCGATGGAATTGAAAATTTGTTGTTTGGTTGCCCCGAAGAATAGGAACAGAGTATTTCATGTGGAGTCATGTTCCATCCAAAACGAGGATTTTGATTCCGGATTCTGACCCGGTATTCGCTGATTCGGGTAGAAGAAGGAATGGGCTCTTTTTCCTAAGTCAATTTTGGAACTAAAACGAAATTTTGAAATATAATAAAATAAATATAGAATTTAATTTAAGGCTCAAATTAGTATTTTATAATAAAAATTAAAATTAATTTTAAATAAAATTATCTTATCCCATTTCGATTTTACCAACCAAGCAACTCATATATAAAAACGATTTTAAATTAATTTCTAATAAAATTAAGTTAACAAAATAAATTCATTTTTAATTCTGTTTAATAACAGTGTATTCTATTTCGACTATGCGTACCAAACAACTTAGATAGAATGCAACAATTCATTTCATTTCAATCTTTATTCATAAAAAATATCATATTCCATTTCATCCCAAAATCATTCCTACCAATCAAATACAACAACAGGATCCGTGGGCTCTGCATTAGTTAATGTGAGGGAGAGTGTCTATTAGTTAATGGAACTTGATGAGCTAAACACGGCAGATTCCTCGCCTGGCATCACATATCTGACTCAATTGTTTTATGGGATATACTTTTGTTCAGCATATGACGTAAGTTGATAATACCATAGACTGATGAAAAGGAGATTCTTTTGTTCAGTGAGAAAATGTTGCAAGAATCCTTTTTTGATAAGAAACACGAGTCAAGTTTGGCTCAAGGGTCAAAGTCCAGATGAATGTTTAATCCAATCATTGCAAGAAATACGAATCCAAAGCGATATTGGTTTTGCATCATTACTATATTATCTTTGTCCCACATCATTTATAGTTTTAATTTTGTCATTGTTTTAATTTATATTGGTTTTTGTTGAGTACAAAGCACTATTGGTTGGGGATCACCCCATCCCATATGATAAGTGACTCAACTTAACTCCTTAAATGTTAGAAGATGTCAGGTGATCAAAATCCGCTAAGTGACGAGCTACTTTGTAATTGTGAGCCCATCAACGAAAACCGACTTAAAGGTTGTTCGGATTTGTGAGCTATTCGGTTGCCCAAGAAAAATCCTTCATGGTTTTCTTTTAAAAAAAACACTATTGGTTTTGCAATGGATTCGATTTTGAATCTGATGCTGAGAGGATATGAGATCGTGATGGCAATGAAGGCGACGACGTATGGATTATGGTGAATCGAAGAAGGATGATGAGGAGGAAGAGAGTGGCAGGGGAGGAGGATAGAGAAATGAAATGAAATAATGAAAATAGGGTTGAAATTATGTTTTGAAAAATATGTTTTTGTATGTAGATTTTTGGGATTTATTCTGAAAAGATGTATTTTAAATTATGTATTTTAATCGAATATATGTTGAAGATGATCTTCATAGGCCAAACATGCCATTAGTTAGGCTAAGTAGCGCTTCCTTCAACGAAAAAACACAACAGTTTTTATATGTGTATTTGGCAAGGTAAATTTTGATCATCATTAGAAGGATCAAACATTGTTTTGTGAAAATTTGTCGATAAATATTAGTTCTAATATAAAGTATATATTCTTGGATCGAACATTGCTAGATGTTAAAACGAAATTTATCTAAATGTATCTTGAATATTATCAAAAATAAGGTGTAGCCCTTTTTATGGGACAGAGCAACATATTAGCTTTCCTCATTCCGCCATCCTATCAAATTGGAACACAAGTTATACAATACCTACGATATGCCAAAGGTAAATGCCCTTCGCTTCCTAATCGTATTCGATTTGAAGGCGTTGTAGTCTCTTTCGTTGGCATTTCAAATGCAAGAAGGGTTGTTGATGCCTTTAGTGTTGGAGTTTTGATAGCGTTGATGATGGTAATTAACTTGCCAGATGATGATGATGTGGGACGAAGTAGGGTTTTTTTGGGATAATCTACAGAAATGGAGATTACTATGTTTAATCGTAACAATATTAAAGTTGAGTCAATCTTATGCTACTGGCTTGATATTACAAGTGCAACTTCTTCATTGCTCGAGTTTCGAGAATAAAACCTTGGAATTTTAACTTGATCTGCCCAATAACTGATCATGAGCAGAGATCTCCGATCTTGTCCATGGATCTATTTAATTACTAGCATATCGATCTTGGACTAGTCGAGTGAGAAGGATTGAGTTAGTGATAATAAACTCTTCTCCTAATTGTGTGTTCAAAGGTTGGATAATCCCTAAAAATATTATTATAGAAAACGGCTCATAAAAAATATGACAAATTGACTTTTGATGTTATTCAATATGCATTTTAATGAGCTTCGTCTGCTAAAAGGGCAAAAACTCGCCTTCGCGTACTCTTTGTGGTTGAATTTAGAGCGTGTATAGAGACACATTATGGGTGATGAACCAAAACTTAAATGAGAAGGCTGTTTTTGAGAACAAGTTAAGATAATGAAAATGAAATTGTGTATCTGATACTAGCATCACAGATAAAGGCACTTACGCTTCTGACCTTTCTTTGTTATTCAAGGAGAGTAGCATTTTGCTTCAAGTCGATTGATTGAGATTTCGTTTCATATTCTGTTCGGATAAAACGACGTACTGGACCCACCTCCCTTTCCTTTCTATTGCGCAATACGTGTGCTGTTCTTTTTCTTCGAATCTCCTGGAGCCCCTTTTCAGATCAACATTTTATTGGAAGAGAAGGAATGACTCGCGGAGCGATCGGCTATCTTTTTTTGAAATGGTATGCCACGGATATTAAAAGCAATAGGGAAACAATAGAAGATAGCTAGGAAATCATTCAGAATAGCGTCAAGGTATAAATGGCTTGTCAATTATTCTCCATTTAGATTGATGTACCTTGTCCATCGATTACAATGTGGATATCTGGGTAGGACGTCGAAGTCTTGTGCTCAAGACTAAGTGCGACAAAGGAAAAGTTGAACCATGCTAATCGCTGTTAAAGTTGTACACGAGTATATATTGCACACAGTATTCTATTATATACGCCAGACGGACTTTACATGGGTCATCTTAAGATTCAATGATTAATCTTACTTCATCTTTAATATCTAATCCATGTTCGACTTCGACCTACAGACCAATGCTTGTGCTCATTCGAACCATAGCTCAGCACTACTATTTGAGGATGTAGGGAGAGCCAGGAGAGTGTCAAACTGCAAGCATCTAGTAAGTAGCTACCTTTTCATGTTTGAATCTCATACCTTAATCGAAAATCCTAAACTAACGGGTTATGTTGTTTTACTTTTTATACTTGTTTATGGGTGAACCAACTCGCACATACTCCAATTACGATTATGGTATTTTCAGGCCTATTCATTACAAAAAAGGCAAATCTGCGACGGAAAAAAACACGACGGAAAAAGTCCGTTGCAAGATGAAAATATCTGTGACGGATCAGTCATAAAAAAAGAAATGAGGAAAATAAAAAATAAAAAAACAAAATTACGACGGATAGTTAACATTTCACAAAATCATGATTTTACGACGTCATGTTTTGCGACGGAATTTGACGTCGCAGAATCCATCACTATTCAAGTCTGCGGTGGATTTGGGGCAGTTTTTTGAAGTTATTTGAGTCTTCTGGTGCGACACGATTGGTATTTTTCCGCCACTTGGGCTTTGCTAAGCGAATAACGACTGAGGTGTTCTTTGCTTGTATATCAAGATTTGCAGCATCATTCCACAAATATGATTTCAACTGTGCTATTGGTTATCTTTCTATATGCATCTTCCTTTATCCATCTTGCCTCCATTATTTGGCTAGCTTATCATCAGCATGTCACTCCTTTTTTAAGTGGTTCATTTACAAACATGTGAAAGTTAGACTTTCCTCCTCCTCTAGATGTTTGGATAGCACACTTTTCTCTTGTTCTTCTTACCTGTAAATGCACACAGATCAAGAGATTGAGTTTGCAGCACAACATGAAAAGACTAATAGCGTGGCTGATAACTGCATGATGGAACTAGCTTATAGAGACTCCCAACTCGTCACTTCCCATCCGCCTTGGAGCAGAGGAACTTGCTTAAATCTTGGAGGTCTTGAAAGGCAATCACAGAACTCCCTCCATCCTTATATTTCAAGCTACAGTATGAGCCATTCGTTAGATTTTGCTTTTCATGGACCTGATTGGTTCGCAAGCCTACCACAGGATGGTTACGAACAAGGCCTAGTCTCACCCTACGCAAAAGCGGCAAACTCGAATCCCGTTTGTCATTCGAAAGCATCGAATACCAGTGGCTTTTCTCTTGGAAGCCACCTATTCTCGACAGAAAGATCTCCTCTCCATGCTGGTCAAAGTCCCAGTTACATCTGTTCCGGTAGCGAGCATATTCAGAATGTGAAAAATAAATTGGTGCCTGGTTTTGCTTCTTCAGATGGGAGGAGCTGTTCATATCAACTGGACCGAAACCAGTATGTCGGAGTAAGTTTTGGTATTTTCAATGTTTTTATCTTCCTCCTCTATGAAGTTAAATTTATTTCAGTGTTCTGCAGATTTGCCACCGTTTGGGCAATCCGTATTTTGGCAACTGGAGTAACTCTTATCAAGAAGAAAAACATACTCTGCGACCCCCGGAGATCGCTGCTTCAAGCCCCAGGGCTTCATCAGGTGTCGGCCTATCAAGCAAGACAAGAATTAGATGGACACCTGATCTTCACGAGAAGTTTGTTGAGTGCGTGAATCGTCTTGGTGGATCCAACAGTGAGTAGTTAGATATCCCATTGCATTTTAGTTACAAAAAGGTTATGGTGATCTTAAATGCAACTTTATTAATTTAGAGGCCACTCCTAAGGCGATACAGAAGTTGATGAACTCAAATGACTTGACCGTCTTCCACATCAAAAGTCACCTCCAGGTACTGTTACTGTTAGTTGTTTCCTTAAAGTGAAGCTTTGGCTCTCTGCCTGGTGCTTTATTTCTACTCTTTCTTATCTTCATGTGTGCAGAAATATAGGATTGCGAAGTTCATTCCCGAATCAGCCGAAGGTAATGTTGTCTTAAGGCTCTATTATTGGAACTTTACAGTTTTGATCATAGTTATATCGCTATGTCAAAGAATCTAAAGGACCATCAGAATTCATACTTCAGAAATATTACTATTTGCTGTTGTAGATAGTTTTTCCGGATCTATTTTTCTTCTGTTCACTGCATGAACACCTTGTTCCTATCTCAAGAAATATGAAACCTTAATCATCGTATTTAGCGCAGAATCAAATAAATCTCAAAAAGGTTCTTTATTACTTGTCAACCGTCATGGCTCTGATTCTTTAATCAATTGATTCTCTTATCTGATAGCTTTAGAGATGCTTAGCCAATGTTCCATCCATATGGTGGTGCTACCACATATCATGATGCTATCAAGATTCTGCTTTGCTTGCCTATGCCACAAAAAAGACAGAATAACCATTTTCTTTGCTTAAATGGTAATATACTCACTAAAACCAAACAATTGTAGAAGAAAGCGGCCAGATTCTCCGTTTCTGGACCAAAGATACAGATTTCTTAGAATCTACTATGTTTTCTAACTAATAAATTCATTAGAAAAATAAAATGACAATATTGTAGAATATGAGAGTGAAGTTTTAAGCAAATCTGTGAAAGATCAAGCAATTATTGTTACGGCGGAGAAGAGCCCAAGAGGAAATCCACACCTAGATCGGACCTTAGTAGTTTGTATGAGTGAACTAAGCCCAACTTAAAATCTTGAAGTCTAAGCTGATGAACTAGGAGTTGTTTGCATGTGATCTTTCTTATGTTGCTATTTTGCTATGTGGATGAATCGTGAACATCCATTCTGTCCCAATCAAATCATAACTGTATGAGATCCAGAAGAACTAATCGGACATAGCCTTGTTGATCAGTCGAGCTCCAAATATGCGAAGCAGCAAGCCTTACTAACTGCTGCATATAAGGCTTTTTTTGGATTGACCTTATGCCATGGCTCCGTTATTTCTTCTAACTTGATCTACTCTTTTGTATCCCAAGCAGGAAAACACGAGAGACGAAATAGCTTGAACCATGTAGCCAAGCTTGATCCTAAAGCGTAAACCTGTTTCTTGTGCCCTATCTCCCCTTCATCTACTGTTTTTGTAGCTCCTTCTAATTCTGTTGTCATTCGCGTCGATGATTACCATGCTCTTATTAGCGGCGATGACTATTTCCTATACTTATCTTGCAGTGGGGCACAACTCGTAGAAGCGCTACAACTTCAGCTAGATGTTCAGCGACTTCTTCATGAGCAGCTAGAGGTATTGCATCCTACAGTTCCAAAGCATTCATTATTCAGCATTTCACTACAGTTCTCACCTATGAAAAGCATTTCAAAACACCCTAGGAATCATTAAAAGAACCGCTTAACCTATCTTTTTGCATATAGCACTTTTGTCATGTTGAGAAATAGGATCATCGGAACTAAAAAATATCGAGAATTATCCATAGAAACTCATCTTCTAAAGGGTTGTTGAAGTCGGGGATCGTTTGTTTTGACGAATAAAGTGCCAAGAGTGTTCCATGTTTCCTTGGACATCTTAGTGTTCTTGATTATATGTAGAAACTCATTTTCTAAAGAGACGATAAGAGTGAGTATTGTCTTATCAGCTTTAACCTTCCATTTCTTAAGGTCGTCCTCAGGCTCTTTTGATGGTGTTGCATTATGCTCGTCAAAAATCTCTCAGAAATTTTGATTTTAGGAAGTAAAACTTCATTCTAATGCTCTAACTATTGTACTTGCGGTTATTTAACTTCTCGACATTGTTAACCGAGCTGTTAACTTCTGTCATGATGACTCCGTAAAAATATTTTTACAACGCGGAAAAAATACTTTTTATAACAGTAGTTATATTTTATAATTTCAAATTGGAATAGCAAAAAATATTTTATGCTAGTAACTTTATTTTTAATAGATCGATAAAATTTGTTTATCGAATCTAGTAAAAATAATAATTTACCAACTGCATCTCTCTGACGTGGCTCTGATACCATTTGTTGAGAAATCAGATCATGGAAAGCAATGAATATTGAGAATTTAAACTTTTAATAAAAATATAATATTATAAACTTGTACACTTATAAAAACACACTCTAATTGTGTTTAACACTCATAATTTATACCGTACTTTATTTGAAAACACTTTATAAATACACACTTAGCTTTTAAGTGTCTTGCACTTAGGAAACTCTTTAAGATTTTAAGATAATGAACAAGGATGCTAAGCATCCCTTATATACTAGTTATACAACCATAATTCTTAATCTTCTTAACTAACCTATGAGACTACTAACATTCAAGATAGATTATTAATTGTAACTAAAAAACTTAGAGCAACTAAACTTCCTAGATGACTTTGGTGGTTTTACCTCTATCACATTTTGGTTTACTTTAAAATTATAGCTAGAGAAAATAAAAGATGATTTGTTTATCATAGGATCAGGGAGTAGATAATTCCCAAGTTCTTCTCTAAACCTTCATATTTTAATTGTCTCATTTCATATCTGGTTAAATTACCAGTACAAGAATTCTTAATTTGAAAATTTTGATTCCACTCCCCTCTACAAGCAATTTACTTGTTCTCCCCCCAACCCAATACCTTCAACCC
>LIEC01009566.1:0-23810 GCA_001925005.1 Drosera capensis | reverse complement strand
AGAACTAATATCGTTTTGCTAGCGGAGAATCGAGACTTGAGCTTAGCATGTTAGTGTTTCTGATACCATACGTTACCTTCCAACTTCAAGTTGTGCATGGCAACTACGTTCACTGCTCGTGCCAATTGTCGAAACTCGAAATCATATTCGAATAGCTTGAAAATGGAGAACTGTAGAATCAATTGAAGCTAATCTCCTACCAGATGAATAGAAAGTTGTGAAATAAAACTCGATACCTACCAAAAAAATAAAAATGAAACAGGTTATTTCAGCCAAGACTCACGAGATCCTTTTCTATACTAGCAATGGATTCTTGTTTGCTATTTGGGCCATATTTATGCCCAATAACATGGAACTGGGCAAGTACCAGTTCATTTATCAAACCACAGCAGCCCATTAAACCCAGAACTCAGTCCAATAAAGTCCAATCTAGTGGGTGAGATTCAACATTGATCATACCAGCATCTAGTCACGAAACAATAAACGATAACTATTGGCACAAAACAATAATCAATGGTAAAACAAATAGATGCATGAGTGACACATCCAATCCAATCCGAGCTTAGATATATCTATTTATAATATGTTTTGTGCATAATCGCTCGACATTTCCCCCCAAAGCTTGGTTGATATTAACCATCTCATATTATACGTGATCCCTATATCACCGATCAGTAGTCTGAAAAAGTGAATGAAAACCCATGGCAAAGATAATGCCCCGGCAGCAGCTGCGAGGCACTGATAAGTCATAGGCACCACCCGCAGTCGGAATCTTACTTGCCGAAAAGGCTCTAACATATTTGCTAGGAACTAAAACCACATTACTGAGGGATTCACTGTACCCACACAATCAATCTTGCATTACACAGCAAAGAAATGCCGTTACATTTTAACATGCCATCGTCATCAATTAAGTCCAAGAACTCATCCGATTTAAAGGTTGATTATTGATCAAAAGATTAGGAGTGGGCAAGGAGAGTATCAAAAGAGGTCACACATAACACATGCTTTACCATGGGGTTTGTACAACAGACGCCTGGATCTTCAACAGTTCAGGAAAAACTGAATGTATATATGGTATAAATCAGTTATCGAATCAGTTTACAGTACAGAGACAAACAATACACTGTATATAAATATGACTATCTACTGTATACAAGACGGGTATGAATCACACGTTATAGACATAACAAGGAGTCAGTAGTTAACTCACAGTGTCGTGCCACAAATAATTAAGAGTCGTCGACCTGATCCTTAACATGATTTCTCTGGCCGCTATATCGATCCGACCTTTCAAAATGGTGGTAGGAGCTAGCCGCCATCGATGCATATCAGTTGCACCTCTACAAACCTAGAAGCAGAAAACAACCAAGTCCCGAGCTAAATGTGTACATATCTACTATCTCTGTCATGTTATGATACTGTTGTAGAACAAATGTTTTCATTGATAAAACTGATTTGTTGATATATCTAGTTTGATTTCGTTAGACGAAAATATCGAAATTAATAAAATAATTAAACTATTTTAAAGAAAAAACATAAAAAAAGAGATTTTTTTCTTTCTTAAAAATATGTATATAACATCTTATAAATAAACTCTATTTATAACACTCAAAATGATTAATAAACATCGAATTTTCTCATCTTTTAATGACCTCAAAAATATGTGAAATCTAAAAAAAATATCTATATGTAAGTATAAATATATTATTTTCAAACGATAATTATATTTCAATAATTTACCACATATACCAAATAATTAAAAGCATGCTAAGACATAAAAAGATCGAGATTGAGTTCCTACATACCTATGAATTTGTGTCATGATTTCCGCATTGCTGGAGAGTGGAGATACAATTCTTTTATTTAATTTTTGAATAAAATAGGTAAATCAAAACAGAATCCTCCTCCTTCCAATCAAACCTGCTACCATGCTACAGCTACTCCACTGTTGCATCATCTATTTATTTATTTTCTTTAATTTCTATCTTATCTTACTGTAAAATAATCAACGGTGTTCATAGAAATTATAGAATGAAATGATGAAATCGAAATGAATGAGAACACTACCCACGACGTCGACGATGACGACACAATCGCAGCAGTAGCACCGTCACCGCCCCCGCCATCGCCGGCGGAGACGGTGGTGGAGCTCTTTGACAATGGATCCTCTTGCGAACTGGACGACACCGACGCAGGATTCGACATCGTCGGAGCTTCTGCTACCTCAGGCGCGGCTTCAACTGATCCGGAACCACTATTGTACCGAAAAATCGAATCGCCGACGAACTGTTGACTCGTGCTAGCTCCGTCGGCGGCTGCGGCTGGAATCGGATCAGAAACAGATAATGGAGCCGAATCAACGAAACGACGCTGATCCAACTGTTGCTGATGCTGATGATCGACGTGATAGCGCCATCCGAACTCGCCGAGTATAGAACTCTCCACATTATCACCACTAAAACGACGATGCCGCTGATTATTGGTGATCGATGACGATCCTATTCCACCACCACATCCTCCTCCTCCGTCATCGAAGAGGAAAACGTTATTCACTTCCTCTTCTTCCGCAGGATGTGACCACGTCGACTGGTTGATGAGTCTCCTCGTAGCATGTGGATCAGTTCATCCAAGTTGTTCGACATCGAATATTTCGATTGGCATATGACTTGCGTTGTCAGATTTGGGGATGATTCGATGATCGGCGGGGATGGATGATTGAGGATTAGGGTTTTGTGCGGGAGAAGAGAAGAGGGTGAATTGGGAATTGAGTGCGAATGGGAATGGATTTTTCTCTTCTTTTTGGGGAATTGTTTATATGGAGGAGATTAAAAGGAAAAAAAAACAGAGGGGGACAAAGGTGGGGGTGGGGGGTGTGTTTAGTGTTGTGTGATTGGTGATCGATGGAGTTGTGTGATTAGTGATGGGTGGTGATTTGGCATTAGTGATCATGCGAGGGAGTGAAACTGTTGAGAGAGAAAGAGAGTTTGGAGGAAGTCGGAATGAAGACGGTATGATATGGATTTGTATGGTATGGTGGATCGTCATGACATTTTAGCATATATGACGAATGTTAATCATCGTTTAAAAAAAAATGTGATCGTTTTTGTGATAGATCAAAGTTTGTCTAGATGTAATGCAATTAAAAACTATTTCCTCAATCTAAAAAAAGATTATAATTTTTGGACCATACATACATGACAATAAAAGTTTTATTTGATATTATGGAACAATCAAATATTAATTTTTGAGAAAATAACGTAAAATATTAATGATAATAAACGTTATGTACTATAATCGTGAATCATTAGAAAATTTAAATTATATTATTTAGATGCGTAGCAAAATCCCCAAATTATATGTTTAATCGTTCAAGAATATAGAAACATTGTAACAATTATGGGACGGAGATAGTATTATACTCTATCGTCTCAAAATAATTACAACAGTTTGACGGAAATTTTATCGAGATAAATTTTTGATTTATATCACGGAACGATTAAAAAAATAATATTTTTTTCAAAAATTATTATAAAATATTAATGATAATTAGAATTATGCATTATAATCTGATCGGATTTTTTTGGGTTTTGGGTAGAAATGGTGGCTTGGCAATTGGGTTGGCCCGTTGGGTTCATAGCGTGGGCGGGGCTGGTTGCCACATGGTTCGTTCTCCTTGGAAGTTTGCGTTTCATAGTGGCCCATCAACTCAACCCAAGGTGAGTCTCCTCATCTTATGTCAATTTTTTTTAATGAATCTTATGTCATTGGCTGAGGTAAAGACAAGAATGAGATAATCCAATCAGCTGTGGAACACTTGTTCTCCTACTCTAGTTTATGATATTCTCATAAAATCTTGAAATGTTAAAATATTTGGAGTATTATGATTGTGCGAAGGATTGTTTGTATTATTAGGTTAATCCTTCTGGATTTTTTTTATCATAATAAGTGATTTACGGATTTATATGAACGAATCTTGGAATTAGTTGGCAATCTTTTCATTCGAATCCTTATGTTGGATGTAATCATCCTTTGGATATTGGGCTTAAGGGGACAATGGTCGTCAGCCTACAAGCTGGTTTTTTTTTTTTTTTTTGGCGTTATCCTTAAAGTACATAGATTGTTGTTAGAAAACATGTATTCTAGATGATCAATAGTTTAAATAGGAAAATCAGCCCGTGACTAGTTAAATTTCGTGATACAAATCTATCGTTGTTTTTAAATAATCTAACTTGATATTAGGTCATTTATTTCAACATATTTTCATACAGATATTTATCATAAAAAACAACTATTAACATTAACCCTTAAGTTTCAACCTTCATCCATTCCTTATGAGTAACATGACAGCATCAACATCTATAGATATAAAGTGTACTCGATCAAGCAGACAAAGCTTAGAAGTCAGCTCTTTAATTTGCCGGCCATCATTGATCATTCTATACCTCTTGCCATACCATCCTGTTTCCCTCCATTGCCCTCTTCCTCGTACAAACTCTCCTCTCGTTTGCTCTCACCTTCACCTCTCTGTCCCTATCCTTCCCCAGAACTCGATCATCTCAACACCATGAAAATCTCTCCATCATTCGTCTCCATCACACTTCTCCTCCTCTTCCTTTTCATCTCCCCTTCAATCTCCCAAAACCCCAACGATCTCCAACTCTTTCTTGAACCCTCTTCAAGAACCAACCTCCACCACAATCACCACAGCCCCCACCACCACCGCACCCGGTTCTGTGATTCGTTCCCATCGAGATACCCGCCGGCGATCTGCATTCAGCTCGAGAGCATGAGTATCAGCCGACACCCGCCTCCTCTGCCTCTGTCATCGAGGCCGAGTTCTGATGAGTATGATCTGAGATATGGTGTCGAGAAGAGACTCGTCCCCGGCGGCCCCAACCCACTTCATAATTGATCGGAATATCACTGCCCAGTTTCTTTTTTTTGGTGTGTTGTGGGTTGGTTGGTTTGGTTTGAGTCATTTCTTGATGGCTCCCCTGTTTCTTGGTTCGATGAAGGAGGGTTCAAGATTGGGAATTTGATCGTGGGTTTTGCTAGATTCGGCGCTCTTGATAATGGGTCGTCGGGTTATCGGATTTCGACAATGGGTTTGCAGATTTCAAGTTTGTCGAGTTTCGAGTTGTCGATTGTTTCCTTTGTTCTGTTTAGGGTTTAGGGTTTAGTCGAAGGCGATCGCGGTCATTTCCAGATTT
Organism: Drosera capensis; assembly: GCA_001925005.1. Lineage (NCBI taxonomy): Eukaryota > Viridiplantae > Streptophyta > Magnoliopsida > Caryophyllales > Droseraceae > Drosera > Drosera capensis. The sequence continues at coordinate 18,597 of LIEC01009566.1, read as the reverse complement.
GTTTCTGGGTTTCATTCGTTTTTTTTATGTTGTTGATCAGATGCATTGTAATTGGGTTTTTAGAAACCAGAAACAAGAATGGAAATGGCTTGCTCTGTTTTCTAGGGTTTGTAGTAGCTAGTTGTAAATCATGTGTTCTTTGATTTTTGTTACTGTTGTGACAATGAGTGTAATGGGAGGAGCATGAGAATTGATGTTTTGCAAGAGAAGCTCATGAGTTCAATAAATGAGAATCAAATGTATCCTGTGATATAGTAGTAAAAATGTAGTTGATGCTCAATTGATGGGGTCATGTAAAAGTTCTTTCTTGTTCTTGTACGGTGCTATTTGAATTTTTATGATAAATGTAGAATTTTTTTTGTGCATTGTTAAGGTACGGCATCATACAGTATAGGTACCGACAACTTCGTCTTACATTTTTTGTCACGTCTATACGTTTTCATAAAATGTGATTGATTTATATTGTTAGATTTGATTGATTTATATTGTTAGACCACGCTGTAAACGCAAGATTGATCGAAATATGGCATTTTATACCGGACCAAGCATGATCAACCAATCTGAAATCGTCCCATGGAAAAATAAAATAAAATAGCTCTCGTTTTGTATGCCAAAGTGAGTTCAGGATCACTGATACGAACATCTTTTTGCATTGGTATGATTATGATTTTGTAATGGACATAAAGATGATCTTGACTCGGACGATGAGCGAACCATCAGCCTCTGGAAACTGTCTATCATGAACCATTCATCCACGACCTTAATTTTTCCGAGAAGATGCAACAGGAATATACTGTCTTGTAATCCTTAACACAAGAGCTTGTGTTACCTGTGTACTACTATTACTCATCCAAAAGTGAGAAAGTCAAGATTAACAGTCAATTCTTTGCTTCCTTTTCCCATTTTTCTGGTGAGAAATTATCTTTCGTCATCTGATCCACAATTATCTGAAGTCTGATCCTTATCCCTTTATTTCTTCGTATACATATATACTCACCTGTAACAAGCTTGCGTCATTCATCAGTAACATTCAGTGTTCAGCTTGCGACTAATGATGGCTACCAACAAAGCCACACTCGTGTTCGTTTTGATAGTAGTTTCGGTTTCGACGTGTTATGCAGCAGAAAAAGATGTGCTGGTGACAATAAGAACCGCGACTTCTATTGCTGAAACCGACGATAACTTCATATGTGCAACTCTTGACTGATGGCCTCCTAATAAGTGTAACTATGGCCAGTGCCCTTGGGGTCATGCTGGTCTCGAGAAACTCGTAATAACCCAAGCTTGTTCATATGCTTTGTATTGGTTTTCCTCGATATCGTTATGTGTTCATGTGATTTCTTCCTCTTTCTGCATGCGATCCATGTTGCAGGACTTGAACAAGAGGATATTCCGCAATGCTGTCAAGGGTAAGTTCGTTTTTTTGAACTTTAGCTTTATTGGTCGATGATGACAGATTGTTTAGTAGGATTCATCCTTGTAGCGAACCTGTGATAACATTCATGTGATGGAATTTCGCAGCATTTAGTCCTCTAAGGATAAGAATAGGAGGATCATTGCAAGACCAAGTGATCTACAAGGTTGGAAAATCGTACAAGAAATGCACACATTTCAGAAGGAAAGATGACGGTTTGTTCGGGTTCACCCCCGGCTGCCTCAAGATGAAAAGATGGGATCAGCTGAACCGCTTCTTCAGGAAAACCGGGTGCGTTATTCACCACTTCTGTCATAATTTTGTCATGACGACACTGATAACTTGAGAGTCTGATGAGAAATGCTAAATCCATTGGTATCTCGTGCAGAGCTATGATAACATTTGGATTGAATGCCCTTTCGGGGAGGACAAAGGTCGGAACAGATCAATATGTAGGAAACTGGAACTCATCTAATGCACGAGATCTGATGGAGTACACAATCTCAAAGGGATTTAAGATCGAATCCTATGAACTTGGTATGTTAGTACTCAAGTTCCGAAATAGTTTATGTGCCTGAAGTTTGCTACGTGCATAAAAGTTCTAGCTATTTGTCACAGGAAATGAACTTTGTGGAGAAGGGGTATCAGGAAGAATAAGCGCACGGCAATATGCAAAGGACATAAGAGCACTGAAAAAACTTGTGAAGCAACTGTATCCGGATCCTGCCACGCAGCCGAAGGTGTTGGGTCCTGCCGGATTTTATGATAAGAAATGGTTTGACGAGTTCCTTCGAGCTTCTGGACCGGGTGTTGTCAATGGACTAACCCATCATATCTATAACCTTGGTCCAGGTACTTCGACTAACCCACGAAACTCATTATCGTATTGAAAGCAACTCCAGGTGAACAATAGTTGATGTTGCATCCCCTCTTTGTTTTAGGTGTGGACAAGGAGATCATACACAAGATTCAAGATCCATTCTTCTTAAACCAAGTAGCACAAACATACCATGATATCGAGACAAGCATCAAGAAGTTCGGGCCATGGGCACCAGCGTGGGTCGGGGAGGCTGGTGGGGCATATAACAGCGGGGGCAAAGGCGTCCAGAACACCTTTGTCGATGGCTACTGGTACTTGGATCAGCTCGGCATGACGTCTTCCTATAACCATAAGGTCTTCTGCAGACAAGCCTTAGTTGGAGGAAACTATGCTCTCCTCAACACCACAACCTTCATACCAAATCCTGATTATTATGGGTCTGTTTCATACCATTACAGATTAATGTCCTTTGCTTAATCAAAGTGGTTTGGTTTCAATAACTGGAGCTGATTGACTGGCTTCATTTTTCACAGGGCGCTGTTATGGCATCGATTAATGGGCAAGACTGTGCTTGCGACTACCCAATACGTCTCTCCTTATCTTCGTGTTTATTCACATTGTTCAAGAACCAAGGTAATTAGCTAATTACTTACTACTTAGTAACATGCTCCTCTTGCTGCCGAGGTGATGATGATGATGAGTTGATGACTACTGTTGCTTTGTTGCAGCCCGGGATCACGGTGCTGTTGATCAACATGTCCAACTCGACGACATTCAAGGTGTCATTGGAGAATGATCTCATCCTTGATTCTTCGGGTGTGCAAGCACGTCCTCAAGGGAATAAGCAAAGGGAAGAGTATCGTCTGACTCCACAGGGCGGGAATATCCAGAGCGACGTGGTGCTACTAAACAGAAAGCCGCTGAAGCCTACGAAGCACAAGAGAATACCTAAAATGAAGCCTATATTTGTTGATTCATATTCTCCCATCATAATGGCACCACAGTCGATCGTGTTTGCCACCATCAGAGACTTCGAAGGTCCTGCTTGTGCTTAAATGTTTTGAGGTTTAGCTTGTCTGTTTTTGGATTAAGTAGAAGAAATGAGGGTGTAGAGTCCGAGGCTTCTACTAGTTTGTAAGTGTTTTTGCTTCGTAATGTTTGTAATTTCAGCTTAATGGATAAACAGGATAATGAGTACTTGAGCCATTATCTCGACCTAAAGCGTTACGATGCTTCAGAAGAAAGCAAAACCGAGGAACCTTGTGGATTAGGAAACTGTCTTCGGCGTTCAGCCACTTCCTGAATCCATGAAATAGATTCTTTGTAGCCCCTAAACAACATTGAAAGATGAAGGTAAAAGAATGGAGAACATATGAGAGAAGCAAAAGGTCACCTCTTTACCTGAAGAAATCACAAAGGAAATATACTTTCCTTCACCGAGGATGAATCCTCATAATACTTGATAAGCAAAACTTACGGCCTCCATCATGTTTCTTTCCCAACTGTAGTCATCTAAGATTCAAAATAAGCCAGGATCTTATCGTCCAAGTCTAATGAAAGGATTGATTCGGCAAATAAGGTATGCCCATAAGTCTAACTGCTTCATAATGAAGATTTATCAGAAACATGAGTTCTGCATCCTAGTCCTTGTACCTCGCTATCCAGGAACAACTAACGTGGAATTGTGCATTCCGCGTTTTTCACATAACAGGTTTGGCCAGATCTTGTTGACCCAGATTGGGTGATATCAATGCAGAAATCTGTACTGTATACAGCAATATATACTAGAACTAGCAGCTCTGATAAACATGAGCTCTAGTCAGCAATTTATGCTTTTTTCATCCATTTGAATCCACAGACTAACCGGTGGACGTCACCCCTTTGTGCTAGGGTGAAGTTCGCCGATATCATGCCAGATCCTGACCGCAGCAGTGAAAATAATACATCACCACAACGCACCCAGTGGTTCGGAGGCAAGAACAAACCTGACCACTTATCATTTGTTTATTCTTCAATGTAAAAGGATATTTAACGCATGCATACTGTCATATCATCCCCTAGCAGATAGGAGATCTCCGAGGTGGTTCAACGTGCAATTCTTAAACCAAATGAGGATTGCTGAAGTCTACGATGATATTGAGTCTGCAGCAGCAGTTGCAGCTGCTACATATGCCGTCAATGTCATTGAATCCAACATCAGCCAAGACAACATAGTGCCGACTCCACGAGCTCAAAGCTCCCTATCTACAACGAAGAGCAAAAGATGGAACTTGGCCAGTACAATGGCAGAATACAGGAACGGATCTAAACACAACACAGGTTGAGAATTGCACAGCATATATGATGACTTTGAATGTACAAATCCTCAGCGATATATAGCGTTGTATAGGTGGAGGCGGAATAAAGAATTAAAGCATGGAAGATGCATCGCACACTGCAGCAAGTGGCAAAATAGAGATAGCTTCCAAGAAGCCTATCCATCCAACGGCATCCTTGAGAAAGACAACAACATTTGCTGATGAGCAGCGGGACGAAAACAAGAACACAGAACCACCAAAAACTATAGACGCAAGACCTGTTCTACCATCTGCTATGTCGCTTCCACCTATTCCACCTCCACCCATGAAACAAGAACTAGCATCGGAAGAAGGGAGACAGGAGAACGGGACTCCAGATTCCGAGATTGGCGTTTGGGAGAGAACTGAGGTGACGAAGATCAATCAAAGGTAGCCTATTCATGCTTTTACTTAAACTAGAACTGAAGCACATACGTACACTTCATTTGAAACTGAGTTACATCGTATGCTGCAGGTTTGACAGGCTCCGCTCTACCATTGTTGAATGGGAGGAGAACAAAAAGAAAAAGGCCAAAGACCGATTAAAAAAGACGCAGGTTTTTCTTTACACCCAGTAACTAGACAGAAGAGTATTCAATAAACGAGAATGAACTAGCGATTTGCTCATAAAAACTTGCAGAGAAAGTTGGAAGGTCTTCGAGCCAATGCCCTTCAACGCTACCAACTCGACATGGAAAGGAACAACCAAATTGCACAAGGAGCAAGAGCGCAGTTCGAAGAAGAACAGAGAAATGAGGAGCTGAGGTGAAAGCGAAGGCACATAAGTACCAAAAATACGGACAAATTCCAAAGAGATGTCTATGTTTCCAAGGCTATGCACTGTGGAAATGCTGACTGTTAGACCAAATATAATTTAACCATTCATGTCTAGCATCATCAGATACCTTCAAGCCAAAATCATTACCTGATACTGAAAAACATGAAGAACAAAATTCCGAGCTCACTGATATCTAAGAAAAGAAGTGACGAGATATCATGCTCATACACAGCTTAACCATATCGGGTCCGTCCTTTATCAGAACCCAGAGCTACTAAGTTATCGGAAATTGAATATGCACTCCTGTTTCCTGAAGCATGGCAAAGGAAACCCAAACTGAAACAGAAGCATACAGGGATCAAACGTTCAAAACTGGCATGAAAGAAGTGAAACCATGATATAATGGTAAACATCAAGAACAAAGGTATGATAGTATATTACTCTGTTTGGAAATAAAAGGTCAAGTACAAAATCTACAAGGTTATGTGACTGTAATTTCATCAATGCCGCTTTAGTACAAATTCAAATATAGAACAGTTGAATCCCATGCACTCCAGCGAAAAGCACCCGAGTGAAGTTGTGTCTTGTCGCAACTCCAAAATGGAAAACAGGCCAACTCAAGAGCAGCCAATATGACATGCTGAAGCCACAAATGACAAAACTATGAAGAGCGATGAAGAGAGGGGGAAATCGAGAAGTCAGCAAGTAATTTCCCTCATTAGCCAGTTTAAGGCGGGATATGAAAAATACAGAACGAGAAAAGACGGGAGAGCGAAAAGAATGGTGATCAGCAAGTACAATACCACAATCGCTAGACTTCCTGGTATAGCCAGGAAGCCCATTATCAGGAAGGTAATGAGGAACGGGAATTTTGAGGCAAGATGGATGAAGATATCAAGGGATTTGCAGAGTGAGAGCAGAGACCTGTCAACACTGACTCGAGAGGCGATATTACTATCATTAGCAATGTCGGACACCAAGCGTGCACGAGAATGAATAAGTTGTGCCATCCTCGGACTATGGCAGCCGCCATGGTTTCCATGAGACGAGCCTCTCCTTGGAGACCAAGGAAGCTGATTCTGATTATTTCCAAGCACGGAAGAGGCAGCAGCAGGATGACTCTGGACTCTATCGCCATTCAGACTCTCGACCATCCAAAGAACGAAATAGTTCCTGCGGGGAAACCTGAGATTCCCTCTATAAACAAACCTGAACGACAACAAGCTGCACCAAGGACACGAGACGAAGAATGGGATCTTGATTTTCTGCACGGAGAACTTCACCATGGCGGATTGAAGCCCGAGAACACAGTTTTGGCAGAGCGTGTGACCACACCACAGGACACACGGCACATTCTCGACGATATTAAAGGATTCCCAACATACAGGGCATTCAAGCACGTCGTCCCTGCTGGAACTTGAACCAGGATCATCATTCGAGAGCTCGGAGACGGGCAGATTTGGCTCTGTGCATACCTTGCGGAGTCCGATCTTCTCAATTGCTTCAGGCAAACTCCACATTCTAACAAGGGAAAACACTAATCCGTGGTCAGCTGTTGTACAAAATGAAAACCATTGGTATGAACTTCTAATGGCGGAGAACACGACATCCCTTGTTGAATGAGATCCTTCTGTTCTAATTAACTGTTCAAGAAGCAAACCTGTTATGATGATGCCGATATGCACTCCGAAATCTGCTTAAGATATGTTGCTCGAACGATAGCAACACTTCCAATCACAACCTGCAACGTTACAAGAAAGCAAAGCAATGAAATCCCGAGACAAGACAACTTCGCCCATCACAACTAATCCCAGAAGGCGAAAGCGCCGCTACTCTAATATGTGGAAGCTACTCTGTCCTACAATGAAGGACCTTATAGGCACAAATGAAACTTTACTTGGAAATTCCCATCATGTTTCCCATCCATGAATCGGAAAAAAAACATGTTCGCTCTCTTTCACAACAATAATGAGTGAACCCAAAAGAACACGGTAACGTCCACCGAACTCCAAAACATCTGAAGATCATCGCACCCATGAAGATTAGGTCACATTCTCGCAAATTTCTTATAATTTCCAACTTGAAAAAAACCCACTTTTCCAACAAAATCAACACAATCAAAGCCTACCCAAACGAAAAAAAAAAAACCACTTCCATTAATAACCACACGAATAGGATCATCGACCCTCGATCGTACCCTGATCGTTTATTGCAGAAAACCCCGAGATTTTCTCATCCATATAACCAAAAAAAAAAAGATGTACGACCCAAAAATTAAAAAAAGAAAAAGTAAGGGAATATTGAGAGGATCGAGATCTGATCGTACCAGTGATCAAAGAGAAATCGACAAAGAGGATGGATTTTTGGGGGAGACAAAAGCACAGGGAAGCGGCGGCGGCGGCGGCCAAGCGAATCGGATTCGTTGCTGTTTTATTCTTTTTTCTTGTTCTTTTTTAGTGAGGAAAGGGACAATGAACAGAAGAGTCGGAGATGTATGGGAAGAGTGGTGGGATGAATCATGCCAATTTGTGTTGGTTTCCCACTTCGTGTTACATAATCGATGACTTGCTTTTGGTTGGACTGTCCCCATTCATTATTCGTGTCCTAATTATTGCCCTATCCCAATTGGCTGGGCCAGTCGTCTATTGGAATTGGAGAAAAGGATAATGATGGCAGCATTTCCTATGTTTTAATTTATCTTTAAAAAATAATAAATTTTTAAAACATCTTTCGCTTAAAATAACATAAATAAATATTAACTTTTTTAGCTTTATTCTTTTTTTATATTTTGATTCTCTCAATATAATCATTAAACAATTTATCATTAATAATAATAATATTGGAATTTTTTTGTATCATTAAAATTTCTTAATATATATTTTGATCTAAGTCACAGATAAATTGAAACGAAAGAAATAACTGATAAACAAATTTTATATAAATCTATAATACAACTCTGGTCTTTTTTTTTTTTTAGTATTTCATTAATATTTCTTAATTACATTAAATTCTTTTCATTATTTTAAAATTTTACCTCTCATTTTTTACATTTTTTTCCCTTCTTCTTAATATAAAACTTTTCAACTTCATTCTGGTTTTTCTCCCCCAAAATTCTTGTTTTTTTTATTGTTAATTGATGATCTCTTTTAACATTAACAAAGGATTAACAAAAAAAAGAAAAAAAAGATGGTACATCTGTATTATAAATCCATAATATAATTATAGTCTTTTTTTATAAGCCCTACAGTAATGTTTATTAATTACATTAAACCCTTTTTATTATTTTAAAACTTTCCATCTCTCATTTTTTTACATCCTTTTCTTTCTTCTTAATATAAAACTTCTCAACCTCATCCTCATTTCTCTCCGCCAAAATTCTTCTCCTTTCACTTGTTCATTGATTATCTCTTTTAACATTAATGAAATACCGATAAAAAAAAAAGACTACATTTATATTATAGATTTATATAAATCTATATCATTACAAATAAATATATAATACAAATATAGGTCTTTTTGTTGGTCCTTATTAAATGATTTTATTACTTCTTCACTTCATCTCCAACATTCTACACTTTTATTTCCCCAACTCGTTTTAATGGTAGAAACCTACGCACATAATAATGTACAAAATGTGGAGATGACACTTATGTATAATGTACGCGTACATTATCTCTATTTTAATGATGGATTATGCTTAAAAAAATAAATAAATAAAATTTTTATCACAATAAACTTGTCAATATCTTTCACAAATACAACAAGAAAATCCTCAAGTTCTTTAACAAATATATTTATAATTTGAGTGAGCAAAGCAGTTTTTTTTCTCAATAATAATTTAAGTTTTAAAACTAAATAATATGATTTCAACTTAAAACTGAATAATGTGATTTCGACTTCATAAATATGACAATGTGAGTTCATCGGTTGTTAACCTATGAAAATAATTTTATATAAATAATAAAAAAATCAACATCAATTAACGCAAAAATATTATATAGATAAAGTCTAGTAGTCGTAATATTACTGTCTTGAAATTATCTTGACGATATAATATGAATCAATCATAATTATTTATTTCGAAAATATATGACTGATTTAAAATCAGTTAACATGACTGAATTTATATTATAAATGAAAAGATTTCTGAAAAAAATCTATTTCACAGAATGAATATTATAGAATCTTCCCAGATATCTTAGTGAACATGACTGATTTTAAAACCAACCCCATAAACTCCTATTAATTTATATTCTCTCCGTCCCAAAAAGATTATAACTTTTTTAACCAGACACGTGTGACGATACAATCTTTGACGATATTACGAAATGATCATACTAGTATTTTTTAAGAAAATATCATAAAATATTAATGATATTAAACGTTATGTAATATAATTTGGGTCAATAGAAAATACAAATTGTATCGTCTAAATGAATAACGAAATTTCTCAAATTGTTTATAAAATAATGTATGGAGAATGGTATAAAAATATGAGACGAAAATAATATGTGATTATGTGTGATTTATTTATGTGTGTGTTAAATCTTCTGTTTATGGGAGATGATATGAATCAATCATACATCTATACTGCAGTATGAGAATTAACGAGCAAACTATTCATAAGTCGACTATGGATTACTTAACAAGAAAAAGTTTTGCTACGAAAAATAATCGATTTTTCCCTTTTTCTTAAACTACACAACTAATCAGCGAGTATGAACTATTGTCCTTAGACCCATATTCTAAATCTTTTCCCAACTTAGGGCAAATGCAGAGATTAGGGGGACCGATTAGGGTAAACAGAGTGACAATTTGTAACTAATGATCTTTATTAAAAGGCTATTAAGGACCATTTCTAGGTCTATTCCTTAACTAGTAGCACTAATTGCTGTCTCTACTTAATATAGGGGTCCCCTGCCACTTAATATAATGATCTTTGTTTACGTGTGCAACGATTTCAGCAAATAAACTCAAAGATGACAACTATATGGCGTTACACTATGTTTGACAGATCATTTCAACCATCTAGAGAATAAAATGTGCACTAGACCACTCAACTTGGACTTGATGAACAATGTTCGAAGTGCCCATCGATATATGACGACGTTCATGTGAAATGAAGAATTGAAAACGGAAGAGATTAGGTTGACTAATCGCTGATTAATATTTTAAGGGGTTTCTTAAGACAGATCCGGATTGGCAGCTGTCCAAAACTATGTTGTTCTTTACTCTTCAATTTATGGGGTATAGGATCTCAGTCAAAAGAACATTGGAGTACAACTGGTGATACAGGGGCCCTTGAGATAATTAGGGATCATAAAGGATCCATGATCATTGAGACAAACTATATATTCTTTTAACCTAAATTATTTATAATATATTTTTAATAGTTTTAAAAAAATATTTTTTTAATATCAAAAAATCAAATAAATTTCACGTGTTAATTTCTTTGATGATTATTACAATAAATTTTATTATCAATAAAAAAATCACTATTTTCTTTATTAAAATTTATATAAATTCAATAATAATATAAATTTCGTGACACCATTAACCTATGGTTTGAAGAGAGTATAAGACTTTGCTTTTGCAGCCAGAGAAGAACCAATCAGCTCAAAAACAATTGAGGGATCAACAGTACATATATTATAGATATCCAGACTTTGAAAAATACAATATAGCCCATAAACCATTACAACAAATTTTACTTTCAATTCATCACATAGGCAAAAACAACTTACACCAATCATTCAAACTGAGCTAGTCACTTATCCTATACGAATGGAAACACACCTTAATTAATCATAATCACCAATTATCACACTGATCATAAGTTCATAATCACTTCAAGAACCCCTTCGCCAACTTCACAAAACTGCCATACCCTCCACCACTCTCCTCCTTCTCCGCTCCGTCGGCGGCATCCGACGAATCAGAGCACTCTTGCAGATAACTCTCAGCCTGACCAACGTACTTTCCATTATCTTCAAGCTTCCCGTACTGCTTGGCCGCACAGAGCAGATCAGCAGCCGCGCCCGCGACTTCCTCCTTATCGATGCTGGAGGTGTCGCGGGAGATTATCGCGGACTTGCCTGCTGATGCCACCAGCTGCGCGCTGGAGAAAAGATCAGTGTCGTCTTTCTCGATAGGCTCTTCGTCGGGGACAACATCATCGGCGGTGGTCGATGTCGGATGAGCCTTGTGGGGTTGAAAACATTGTTTGTTAGATTTACTGGAATTAATTAAAACGTTTTGACCCGTTATAAACATTTATGTTAATATTGAATTTGTGTGGATTTTAATGAAAAATGAATATTTTTTTTATAATAATAATGGTATTTATTATAACAGTTATAAAAGAAGTTAGTTTGTGTAATATTACAGATAAAATTAATTTAATATTTTTATATTAAAAAATAATTAAATATAAAAATATTTTATTTATTTAAAATATAATAAAAATAAAAATATTTTAATTAACTTGAGAAACTTTTTTTATTTATAAGTTTCAATTTCTGCCATTTCTTTTTCCACAAGCCAGCCCCACGTTTCGAAGCCACACTCCAGCCTCCAAAACATCCAAAACCCCCACCCACCTAAACTCTCATCGTCGCCGCCATGGAAATGGACATCGACGCCCCGCGACCACCAGAACCATCCCCCGACGCTCTCTTCAAAGCAGCAGAATCCGGCGACGCTTCGACCTTCACCTCACTCTCCCCTCAGCAGCTTTCCGACTCCCTCTCTCTTCGCAACGAAGATGGTCGCTCGCTCCTCCACGTCGCCGCCTCCGCCTCTCACGCCGAAGTCAGAAGCTTCTCTCTTCTTTGCTTCGCCTGAATCGACGAGTGAATCGATTTGTGGTTTTGATTTCTGTTGTGGTTTTTGATGAGATTTGATTGTGTTTCAGGTGGTTAGGGTTTTGGCAGAGGCGGATTCGGATGGGAGTGTGGTGGATGGGAAGGATGAGGAGGGGTGGACGCCGCTGCACTCGGCTGCGAGTATCGGGAATGCTGACATTGTTGAGATTTTGATCGAGAGAGGTGAGCCCTGTGTTCTAAAAAGCCATAGGAGGCATCTCGCGGTTTGGCTGAAGAACTTCTGTTTGGTAGTATAAGTGATTGTTCAATGGATGACCTGTTAGCTTATAGTGTCTTGGAGGCCTCTCTTTGCTTCATTTTGGTCTTGCTAGGTGCAACATGTTGTTAGTTGAGTGCTTATTGTTGATTGAGATGTAGAGAAATACAACTGTACAGGCAATGGTATTAGAATCCGCCTTGGTTCGTGCTTAGTTGTGTATGCTCTGTAAGGTGGATGTGTAGTCCTTGGATTCCTAGTGCTTGTTTAGGGTGGGTGAGCTGTATAATGTATATAGGTGATTTTATTAGTGATGAAATTGAGTGAGCGGAATGTCATGGATGGGCTAAATTAACCCCGTGACAGGGAGCTATGATATTGGTTTCATCGCGATGTGTCTGCAGTCTAGACTCTAGATGTCGACTTGTGTTTTTCTTGATTGTAGTCTACAAGGATTGAAATCAATAGATTATCTTCGCAGGTGCCAATGTGAACCTGAAAAATGATGGTGGTCGTACACCTCTTCATTATGCTGCCAGCAAGGGATGGTCGAAAATAGCTGAATTGTTGCTCTCGCATGGTGCAAAAATCAACGCCCAAGACAAGGCCTGTAACTGCAACCTAGCACTTTCTATGTTTTTATCATTTCTTGTGATGTTTAAATATACGTTATACTCGTAGCAGAAGCAGTCGCTCATCAATTCTTCATTTGGATGTCTCAGATTGGATGCACTCCATTGCATCGTGCGGCAAGCACCGGGCACTCTGAGCTCTGTGAATTGTTAATTGAGGAAGGGGCAGAGGTCGATGCTGTGGATAAAGCTGGTCAGACACCTTTGATGAATGCGGTGATATGCCAACATAAAGAGGTAAACAATGGTTCATACTGAAGAGGTTTAGCAATCTTCACTTTCCATCTCTTGTTCTGGTGTACCTTTCTAGAAAGAATTTGTTTTTTACCATTGTTCTAGAATGAATTTGTTGATGACTGTTAACTCTCATATCCAGTTGTTGAAGTATCTATCATTGACTCTAAAGATATATGGTTAGATTTTGCTTGGTTGAGTGGGCAATCTGTCAAAAAAAATAAAAAAAGATTGTCTCAACAGACCTTTGAGTGGTGAATTGTTGATGGGTTTACTCTCACCTGATCATATCGTTCTTGAATCTTACCATGTATGTTTACTCTTTATAGTCAAAGGAAGATCTTAGTACAGTTTGGGATGATGAAGTCTCTCCCACCTGTAATTTGTATGCTTGTGATTATCTTAGAATTGAACTGAATCGATGGCGTGCTGATCTTCTTATTTTCTCAGGTTGCTATGCTTCTGATAAGGCATGGAGCAGATGTGGATGTGGTGGATAAAGAAGGATATACCGTGCTTGGTCGAGCAGCTCCCGATGATTTTCGGAAGATTCTTATTGATGCTGCACAGACCATGCTTGAAGGCTGACCTCTTAAGAATTGAGCGGGTTCTGATCATTCCAATGATGTCGTTTTTTGTTTTATGGCTTGTAATGCTTTAGTCGATAGGCATATAGGGCTGAAACACGGAATGCTCGTAGTGTTTAGAGATCATTTGATCGACTCCTGCATCTCCATTCTCTTTCTTGTAACTGGTACTTGTTCTAGTTACATGAAATTATAACATAATTTTGTCAAGATGCAGATTATATGCTGTATGCACTTTGTTCACTGCGCTGAGCTTAGCTGCTACATAACTTTATATATACCAAGATGGGCTTGATATGTACTATGCGCTTCAGATCTTTGTGTATTCTTCGCCTGTGAGTAAAAGTGTACTGGTCCTTTAGGATAAGCGAAACCTTCACCTTGTATGTACTTTATGTAGTATAGGTGAATAGGTGACTTCACGATGCGCAGGGTCCGGTAAGTGGAAAACAATCAAGGCTTGCGTATTTTCAATCAATATTCCCGAAAATTGATTTTGGTACACAGAGGTATGAGGAGTTAGAAAATCCGACAACAATGAGTCCATTCTTTGAGGACGAGGGAAACAAAAAATGCTTTCTAGGCATCAACTAACGTGGACCTCATGTTCAGTATATCTTTATCCTCATTTCTATGACACAGCAAAAAGAGTAGGGGAAGGAGGAGAAGGAGAGGGTTTAGCTATGGTTTCTTCTCTCCATTCCCAATCCCTGTATCGTCCTCTTCCCATTCAAGCTTCGGGGAAACATCTGCAAACTGAGTTTCAGGCTCAGAGGAGAATAGCAGCTGCGTTTCACCCTCACTCGCAGAGTTCAGGGTCTTGTTCTGCTTCTGTCAAGCTCCAGCACGCACTGCTCCAGAAGTCCCTGCCATTGGCTGTTTCAATCGCGGTCCTCCTCGGGTCAGCTCCAGGTATTTCACTCACCATATCGCTTGTCGTTGAACTCTTATGTGTATCTTGGCATTGGGTAGCTTAGAGGGTTTTTGGATGTTTTGCAGCCAAAGCTGGATTTCTTTCAGGTTCTACTGGGATAGAGTCGATTCCTGGTCCAGAGTTGCCCTCCATTGACTTCCTCAACCGCTTCAATGGTGGTTTCTCTGATCCTTTTTGAATGGCATTCTTGCTATTGTTTATGTGTTTGCTGATTGTGTCATATGATGTATATAGAAGAAAACCAGAAGAAGTATGCTGAGAATGATGCTAGGTTTCTGTCATCCCCGATCGTGAAGGAACTGCTGGAGCGGTCAAAAAATAACAAGGAGAAGTACGCACTGCCTTATAAACACCCCGCATTTTCATCCTTTAAATTCAATACTAGGTTGTAATGTTGTCACCCGGTTGAATACCCAGCGGGTGTAGCTGGTTGGATATGAATTGTTTCCCGGCGGTTGAATTTGTTCTTTGGATTGGTATTTCAGGAACAAGCAAGAGATTCTGGACAAGTATTGCTTGCGAGGAGCTGAGTGGGGAGTGGGAGATTGTTCTACGGAAGGAATGACGCCGGATGAAAAAGAGAAGTTCATCGCAATGTTGAAGAAGAAGACATCTCTTAAGTGATTGAAGATTACAGTTTAGTTTTGGCTCTCCGATGTCATTTCCCAGAAAAACTTTGATCCATTTTTTCGTTGAAAGGAAATCAAAACCTAGTCCTGTTTGCTGTAACGATCATGTGATAGTGTGATTTTCCAGAAGTTGATGAGTATAGTTTGATCATGTCTTGTCCTCTCAGGTTCTTGGGATCATCCAGGACATACCTTTCACAACGATTACATGAAGATGAAAAACTGTTTGTTCATGATGGTTGCAGCTAATATATATGTATGGTATACTTGGATGTAGCATTTCGAGCACTTAGTTAGGAGACTTGGATGCGACATGTTTGTCCATAGCGTGATATCCGAGTATGGCCAAGCAAACCACTTTCACATAATAGAAGGATGCCTCTCATCTCCATCGTAAAACACAGTAGACACGATTTCATGTCCAAGTCAATCGAGCATATGCGACCATAACAGGTCATAGCTTATCGTTGGTTTGACTATAAACCTTACCAAATATAAAAACGATAATTGTGCCGATCTTTTACACAAACAATAAAATTATGGAAACATTTAAATTATTAATTCAATCATAAAAAAAAACTTAAAACCTTATTAAACAATTTTTATTTTATAAATTTAACTCGAATAAGACGTGTACATTTCCCCATCCCCACACCCCATCGTTGGTTTCCTTTCTTTTATCTTGACGACAAGAAAAGAGCAAGAAAATCAATCATCTTTTCTTCGTCTTGGGTAAAAAAATAAACCACAGTTTGTCAATCATTTTATCGGTTAGCCGACGCCGAACTTTCTCACCTCCTCCTCCTCAGTTCTCCATCTCCAGGTACGATCCCCCCCCCCCCCCCCCCCCCCTCCCCAACTTCTAGGGTTCTTCGATTTCTCCATCATCTCCTTTGATCAATCAATCGAAATTGCAATTTCGCATACTGCTGTGATGATCGTTTCCTCTGAATTTTGAAGTTTTGATTCGCTTGATCGTGAATTTTTGTGTTTTTGAATGATGATTGTGGTGGGGATTTTCTGGCATTGAATTTAATCCGTGGTTACTGGGATTGATGATTGATTGGATCAATCAAGTATGGTTGCTTGAATTTGGTTTATCTTTTCATTGATTCATTTTGATTGTGTATTTGCTGAATTCTGTGAGCTGGAGAAGTGATTTCCCTCTTGTTGTTTTGGGTCACAGGTGAGATGGAAATGAGGCATTTGTTTTTTTTTTATGCTTGAAAGGGGAGGAGGAGACTTAGGTGTTGTTTCTTTGGGGAAAAGTGGGAGGTGATGATGTATCGTCCTGTGCCGACAACTTTGCCAACACGGGGTGGATCGCCAATGGATAACGGGGATTCGGTTGTGACGTTGGATCAGGTCCCGCGATGGAGTGATTCCGAGGTTCGATGGTCGTTTGAGCATGATGGGGAGGATTCTCTTTTCCCCAGCTCTCATTTTCCGGATCCTTTGACTTCTGCTTCTACGTCGGAGATGGGTGGAAATGGGATGGTGTCGAGATTCCCGGTTGATCACGAGATAAATTCGAAGATTTATTTGTGGAGGGGAAACCCTTGGAACCTTGAAGTTGATGCTGTTGTTAACTCCACCAATGAGGTTGGTTTTAGTCACTTGGTGAAATTTGTTACATTTTTTACTTTGTTTTTGATAAATTTTTTCTTCATGGCTCGCATTCAAAATCTTTGGATGATCGTTTTGGACTTTTTTTTCTTGTTATAATTGGCGTCTTATGAAACTTTCCTGTGCTTGCTCATAACGTGACATCATTCCCCTTCCTCTTATGCAACAGGTTGAACTAGTGTTCTAATTTTTATTGATTGTCTCTTATCTTACAGAATATGGACGAGGCACACAGCAGCCCTGGTTTGCATGCTGCAGCTGGACCTGGTCTAGCAGAGGAATGTGCTTCACTGGTATACCAATATGTTCAATAATCTCAATTTCTATTTCGTGATAGCTTATTATTTGTGCTCTGGTAATAGCGCAGTGCATGACGATCCTCTATTTTCGTTATGTTGCTGATCTTACTAATTACTTTTAGAACTAGTTGCTCTACATTTCCTGTATCGAATGTTATTTCCTTTGGAGTCCCAATTTGCTTCAGGATATATAGAAGTAGCAGCACCATTCCTGCACCTGTGTAAAATTGGAATAATAGAGCCTTATTCGAATCCATGCTTGGGGCCACTGATTTTTTATTAAAAAATTGCTCACATGGTTTTACACGTTGCTTTGATAGATTCTAAAGAAGTGAAGTTGACAGCTGAGAAATATTTGAAATTGTGGTAATTATGACATCTTTCTTTGTAGGGTGGATGTCGAACAGGAATGGCTAAAATGTCAAGTGCCCATGATCTTCCTGCCAGGTAACTGTTCATAGTGTTGAACGTTTAGCTTATGATGGAATTGGTTGCCATTCTAATGCTATTTTTTTCTATTGGGAGTCTTGGGACATAATTCCTACTTCTAGGTTTGCCTGCTGCCTGGGCTTTAAACTTAATGTCACTTTGCTCCATGTGGTGTCACTACACATGGATGGACGATTTTCAAAATGGTTTTTTTTCCTAGTTATGTAAGCTATGTGTTTCGGTTGCTTCTTAAATGGTAAATCCGTCTCAGACTTTAGTGCTTTACTGCTTATAAAGAATTTGATTAGAAGCAGTAGGCGGGTTCTGCTCTGTGGAGAACATTGTTTCATCCTTCATATCTTAATTGTTAGTACTTCTTTTGGCATGTCTTATAGTACATGTTTTGCGATATACTGTGTGACCTTTTCTTTCACCCCAAAAATGTATGTCATGATACCACTTCTGCATCAGAGTGTATTTTGATTGTCTTGTTATGTACCCTAGGAAGGTTATTCATACAGTTGGCCCCAAGTATGCCGTCAAATACCATACTGCCGCGGAGAATTCCCTAAGCCATTGCTACAGATCTTGCCTTGAGCTTCTAATAGAGAATGGGTTGACAAGGTTTTTGTCACTCCGATCTACTTAAGTACATGCTGGTATTTAGCCTTATGGCTTTCTGAGCTATTTCTTATTTCGTTGGTGGTGTAATGTGCATGCAGCATAGCTTTGGGTTGCATTTACACAGAGTCCAAGAATTATCCCCGCGAACCTGCGGCCCATGTTGCCATCAGTATGT